>JAQGBH010002922.1:0-21966 GCA_034698265.1 Sminthurinus aureus
TGGTAAACTTTGGTGACCTTGCGCGACCTCAAACTTCAAGTTAATTAACTGAAATTTTCAGAGGTTGTTTTTTACATCAAGAGGAACAATATGACGGGGTCCTGACTTAAATTTTCAAACAACGTGTTTTTTTGAGGATCTCTAATGTACATAGATACATTATATATATGGATATATTGCTTGTTTTAGGGTTTAAGGTCCTTTGACCAAAAAAACCCATATACATGTACGTTCCTCACAAACACACACAGACACACACAACACACAACTATGTATGTACGCACACATGGACAGGTTGGTTCGTTCTCACAATGTGTGTCTGTCTGACTCAGGACTCAAGATTTAAGATTTCATAGGGTTGGCTTTTGTTAGTAATAGTTGTTAGATAATACGTATTTGTTGGTTGGTGGTATGTATATTGGTTCATGTACTTGTATCTTGTGTATTGTGTACAGTATACAGTATACATAAAGTGTGGAGACTGAATAGGCATTTCTTTTTTGTTCGACACAGAATTCTCTCTCTCTCTCTTCTCTTAAGGCATTAACAAAAATCAGAGATGGTCCCAGACGGAAATTGAGTCTTGGGTTACACATTGACGATGAGCAAATGGATCCTAGCCTCCTCAGCTTCTCTCTTTCTCTGTCGTTTTCTCATTTTCTCTTGTATTGTGGAGTATGGAGCATTGAGTGTGGAGTATTATGGATATGTGTGGCTATAGATGAACATTTATATATTTTATATTTTGCTGGATGGTTCTCAACCTGCAAGTTTGAACTTGAATAAACAAGGCATCCCTTTTATGAGTTTTCCGTCCGTCATTGATGTATGTAGACTAAATACTGCACACTGTACACTGTTGTAGATGGATATATGTGTTGGATGTTGGATGTTGGAACACTTGTGTTTAGGGAGAGATTCATTATTATCAGATATCTTTTCCCTAATGCCTCATCTTTTTTGTTTATAAATAGCTGTTTGGATTGACAAGCCTCTCCAATTTCAATTGGAAAATGTGGAAAGATTACATTTGCTAACGTTATTTTTCTTTTTCAGAATTCAAGTATTAAGTATTCCATTTTTTGTACATTAATGTATATATTGTATACTGTTTACAGTCTGTGTATTGTGTATGCTTACTTTTTTCTATTGGAATTTCACTCCATGTATCTACAATCTACAAGACAAAACGTAAATCACACACCATGCACCATACTGTAACTAACAAATGTGAACAGTTCTTTAAAAGGATCATTACACATGCACCATTCAGTTGAATGCAATGAATGTTGTCAAGCAGCAGATACATATGTACACTGTAGAGAAAATAGAATAGTGATCTAGTATCTTATTCATATATGTATAATGTATACATGTCTATGCTCCTGATTTGAAAAAATAGAAGCAGTAAGCAGTCAGTACAAAATGTACAAATATACAAATATACACAATATACAAGTGTTATCTACCATCTACAATCTACAATTACGAGTATTAAAACAAACGATCAATACGCTCTATACTCTATACTGTATACGACGTACATTGTTTTTCTTCAAAAAATGGTATTAAACCGTGAACACTTCAAAACATTTGTCACTACTCCATCTTCACTTACACCCATTACAAAACATTTTACAGAACCATGTACAATGTACGCTGTACATTGTACATGTATCATGTGATGTTTTGATGTTGTGCTTACATCTTATATACATGTTACATTTTGTATTTTGATTTTCATGATGTGAAGGGTATTATATTACCTATTTCACTACTTCTCAACAATGGACAGGTTGTATTAGTAGGAGTAGTTTGGTGTGCGTTTCAGAATTAGACAAGTTGTATTGCTGTATGCTGTATGATGCTTTATGGTCTGATGGTCGGTGTACATCAGTGTACATTGTACGTAGTCATTTTATTAGTTCACAAAGTATAGTACATAAAGTGAAGTATGACATGACCACATCACCGTAGAAAATTCCAATTCGTCATATGACCCGATTTTGTAATAAAAATTAAAAAAGAACCCATTATTACATTTTTATTACATCTCGGTTTTTAACATATAACTTTTAAAAATACGATTAATACATTTTAAAAAACCCATAATTCTCTTAGAAATTACAAAGTATTTTTTTTCACATGGTGAACAATTTCTTTAAAATCTACTATGTGGAGATTCTAGATCCTAGATCCTAGAACTTCGACTTCAATTTATAATTTACATTGTTATTTGTATTTTAGGCTAATATAGGTATGATGCTTTAGCAATTGTAGCGTAACGTAAAGTGACTTTTGTAGTAAAATCTGTTTTGTTTAGAGTTTAGAGTTTAGATATCTCCAAAAAAGAAGTGCCGAAAGTATTTGAGAATTGGAGAGTTTGGGATAAGAAACTACTAAAGGGGAAAGGGAAAATAAAAAGAAGTTTGGGAGATTTAAAATTTTCAATCAATTTCTGTTCATGCCTGTGTTCAAAATTGTTTCAAAAAGTTCATTTCATTTTCATTGATAGTACGAGGTACGAGGTGATGACAATGTAAAGAGGAGATACAGACAAAAGGCAAGCGGAGTGAAAGAGACTAGCTTTCTAGTTTTGGAACTGATTTCCTATTTGTGTTTTGGTATTAGTGTAAAAACTTTTCAGAGTAGGAACAAGGAACAAGTTTTATGTCCAAGGCGTGAGCGTTACGTTTTCGGCAATTATTTTATACGACTTTCTGTAACTAGTAACTAGCTAATGCACTAACAAGCAATTCAGAACAGAGAATAGAGAACAGGGATGTAAATAGAAGAGGAAAGAAAACTAAACATATTATGCATTATGTGTTATGTATAATGTATAACTTTGACTACTTTATGCACAATATGCACACAGTCACATACACAAACCAAAAAACTAAATACAGTATCCTCTTTGTTCAGCGTGTGTATATTATATATATATATGCGTTTTAAGAATTGCAATTTGCAAATAGTGACAGACTCTAGTTAAACTATTCGAGCAGAAAGTGAAAAAAGAAGACAAGACAAGACAGGACAAGGCAAGATTCAGAGAATATATAGACAAAACGAGAGAAAATGCGTATGCTAGACTCTAGACTCTAGATGCTAGATGCTAGACGAAACAAAAAACCCGTAGTCAAAGCTCCAAGCAAAAATGGTGCGGGAAATTGAGAAAAAAGAAACGAAAAACAAGAAAAGAGTTTTACTTGTAACTTGTAAAGAAGAACAAGAACAAGTTCGTTATCAGAAATGTATAGGGTGTTTTGTATATGTTGTGTGCATGTGTAATTCACATTGTGTATATGAGTTTTGTTATACCTATTTTCAATTCTCGTGGCTGTCTGATTTTCAACTTTTGTATACGTGAATTCGAAGAAATAAACGATTTTCGTCTTTTTCTTCCTTTTCTTCTTTGCTCCTTTTTCTCTAGACTCTAGACTCTAGGCTCTATACTCTAGAGTTTCTTCAATCCTGACAAGTCAAACTTGTGGAGAATAAAGAATAGCAATAGTTGTAGTTGAATGGATAGTTCAAATGTATAATGTATGCTGTATGAACTACGAACATCTGTATCTATGTGTCTGTGTGTGCATAGATCGAGAATCGAGAATCGAGACTTTCAACTTCTATTTTTACGGATGTTCCATTTAACATTTATGTAGTTCAGAAAATTCATTTGTTACCACACTGCGTTTTTTTGTAAAAATTCCTATTCTTCTTATACATTCAACTCTCAAGTCTTCAAGTTTTCAAGTCTCAAGTCATTCGTATTGGGTTTGGAGTTTGGAATTGGAATCGTTGTCAAAGTTATCGTCCATTTCATGTCTAAGTTGTGTTGAGTCGAGTCGAGTCGGCACCTGGTAGCTCCTATAGCTAGCTGCTCGTATTCAAATCTTTTTATGACCAGTCCCAATTGTTCAATATCTGTGTACATATTTACACTTTATACTTATGTCAATACCCCATACTTTTGAATCTTTGCATAAAAGAAATTAAAATTGAATGGGTCTTTTACTGCTATTTCCAAGGTATCCCTCAAAATGGTCTCCATTCAAAAACTGGAGACCTTTTGGCTTTTGGTTTTTCTTCCATACAATATCTGTGTCTATGTATTATATATTTTGCGCAAATAATATACGTATATTGCATCCATTTTCTATTAGGTAACATCTTTTCAGTTTCTACAGCACCTTTTTATTTTCTGCGTCTTGTGTCGTCTATCGTCTATCGGCTTGTACAATAATTTGTAATATGAAGCAACTCTACATTCAGTATTCACTATACTTTAGGAATTATACAATATACAATATAGAGCAAACTTGTGATTATGACTACAGAAATGATGTACAAATATGCTCAATGCTCAATGTTCAAGTCAGTGAAACTTTGCTCTTTAATCTCATATTTTAGCTTCGTCTTGGTCTTCTGTTTACAATTCCAACTTTGAATCAACTATCCAGCCAGAGTTTAGAGTTTAGAGTTTACTTCTAAAAAGGCTGATATCAGCTGAACGGATGTTGATATTATTCTTTTTAAAGTAAATAGTTGCCATTACTTCATACTTTTATAGATCTAAAATACAACGATACAATAATGCATGTAGTACGTACCAAAGATATGATTTCACTCTCTTTACCGTTACTAGTTTAGTTTACAAAGTTCAAAATTGTTTTTTTCCAACAAGAGTTTCAAGGTTTTAAGAAAAGAGTCTAGAGTCTAACCTTTACACTTTACACCTATTGCTAAAAAGTAAATTATGTAATATTATCATATCTTTCAGGTTTCAGCAGGACACATTACACAAGTATGTGAAATATAAGCAGTACAAACTACCTACACAGTTTTGATGATAGCTGATAGAGGATGTAATGTCGATATTTTAATCCAAAAGAAATAGATAGTAGCTCATGCACTACGTTCAGAGTTTAGAGTTTAGAGTCCTGAGTAAACTTATTTGTTTCGAAAAAGTTGATATTATTGTCAATTGTCATTGAACGTTGAACTCGAGTTTGAATTTTGAAATCATAAGCGTAAACAAAAGTAAAATGTTTTGAATATTTTTATAAATATTTTATGTATAAAAAAATTCAATGTTGGTGGGCAGACAGAGGAATTTGGTCTACATATAAGAATAAGAAAGTGAATAAGAATGGAAATAATTGGCTTAAAAGGGAGTTTAAAATCAGACTTGAAATCTAACGTCTAGTCTAACCAGAGCATTTTACAACATTACATATAGTAAACAACAAAGAACATAGTGTAATAATAATAGTAGGCTGGGGATGAATTTGAATTTGACGATGAATAACTTTGGACTTTGGACAATGAAGACACATGACTTTAGACTCTAGACTCTATACTCTATAACTCCCACATTTTATCACCAATCTTAGACAGCATAAAATATAAAATAAAGTAGTGGAGCAAGATAGATGTGAGTGACAATACATAATTCAAAATTGTATATTTTCTGTGTGTGGGATTTGTCATCGTCATCATCAGCATCGTCGTAGTCATCCAAAGATCCTGCAATGTAGAATGTAGGTACACAGTACATGGTACATGCAATGTCTGCATGTATATTAATGAATAATGATGTAAAGGACATTCTTACCTTCTTAAATGATGCTGAATGGATGATGATGATGATATTGTTGATGATGTGGCCGAGTTAAGATTTTAGATCTTGTCGTATGTCATTTTTCTGAGTTTTTCCATACTCCATACTCCACATACCCCTTTTCAAGTGGTTCATAAAATGCATGATATGAAACGAGCATTAAGCATCATTCTGCTGTTACAGCACTTTATCTTTAATAGTTGCTGTTGACTGTTGACTGAGTGCATATTTTGTACTCATCTCTTCTATATTGCATATTAAGTGCACATTTATATGTACTATTTATGTATATCGACGGCTCTTGTACATCTTATATCTTATATCTTCTATAATGAAAATTTCATATTTTCCACGTGTAATGCATAATGCATTGCAGATATGTATATGATATTATGATGTAAATACATGTGCTCATGTTTCTGTACAAAATGAGAAGCGATGCGAATCTTGAATCTTGTGTGATGGAAGATGGAAGTATATTATGTAGTGTAGAAAATATAAAATATAAAATGCAACTTAAATTGTTTAACGACTTGAGGACGGACTTTTGATACTTAAAATGAGGAACGACAAGTCATATATGCAACATGCACACGGCAGTCGTCCTATTCTTCTGTTTACAATGTACAATGCACAATGTACAGTGCTTTGAATGAAAGCTGAAGGAAAGTGCACGATATCTATATGTGTGAAGGAGAAGAGCAAGAAGAAGCAGCGAATCCACTGTAGTGCGTTTCCGCATTAAAGTTTTTATGCTTCCCTTATTAGAGACATTATTTTGTCAGTGACGTTCAAACCATTTAATTGTTTAAGTGTGTGGGAGCCTTGACGTTTAAGCTTGAGCTTGACATGGCTTGACTTGGTTTGGATTGGCTTTCAAATAATCCCATTCATAATTTTACAGAGGATTATAGAAGCTCTATAATCTTTATTCCAGATTCGAGATTTAGAATGCTCTATATGCAATTACTTATATTACTTATATTATAGTGTATAATGTATAAAATACATTTATTACACATCTATTTGAAACTCAAGAATCCAGATGATAAAAGATAAAATGTAATTCTGGATGAATTGTACATAAAATGGAATTGAACTTGTGGAAGAGTTGATTGTACGGCATCCTCCATCCTCTTTTTCCATTTCATCGTCATAGAAATCCATGATCTAGAACCTCATGACGTCTTTTGCTTTTTGAGCATTAAATTATTTATTTCAGTGATCCAATTTCCTTATCATTTATTATAGTGATTTATATAAAATTTCCAGTTTCAGTTCCTGTTTCCAGGTAACAGGTATCTATTATCCATGTGAGTACTACATATACATATTACGAATTTATGTTCTGTATTCTACATTCTGTGAAATGTGAAAGACTGGAGGACGTTACGTAGGGCTTTTACATGTGTAAAGTGTAAACTGTAAAGATTAACAAATCAAACCACATAGATTCTCTGCTACACGGGATTTTGCAGAGTTACTGGTTACTCGGAACTCGAGACTCGAAACTGAAGAGTAATGCACTTAAATAAATTAATACTTGTAGCAAAAGCCCAATAGTTGTTGATAATTAGCAAACTTTTGCGGAAAAAGGAAGAGCACATGCACGGGTTTAATATTTAATACATATATACACAGTAAATATATGTATATGTTTTAATCCAGCATCTAGTATCTAGTATCTGCAATATTTAAGGTAATGTCTCTGTACGAGCTAAGAGCTACGAGCTCCTTCAATATTTCTCCACATATGTGAAAAAGTTTTGAAAATAAAAAGAACTCTTAAAAGTTTTGGAGAAATTCACGTAATACGTAATACTTTCTTCGGTGGAATGGAATCCGTAATCGGGATCTCTGATTACAGGTTCGGTGTAAGTGTATAAGGGAACTAACCAACTACCAACAGCGTGTTGGAATATCCTTTCATTCCAAGTTTAATACTTTCTTCACAAGTGTAATTGTACAGTGTACAATTCACATACGACTTGTCTGATATCATTAAGATTTTTGACCCTGAACCCTGAATAAAAGTAATATACCGGCATCAAATATCCTGATTAGATTCTAAGAATTCGTAAGGCACTGTTCACATATAATTACCTTTCGACTTTTGAATTTCGACTCCGTGGTGTGCTTGAAAAATGAAACTTGAAATCATTTACAATTTCTCCGAAACGACCCCACTGTCTCTGTGAAATTCAAGCTCTCTTTCTGTAGTTATACAGTGTGGTTAAAGAGTAACAGTTCGGAGAGAATCTGTCAAGTGAAAGGTACCATAAAGTGATTTCGTACTAAAAACGGATATTATTTAGTCTACACTCTACACAGCTTTCTCGTGTCATCTCGTAATCTTTGTACATTGTAAATTGTATGACCTCGTGTGGTAATCTTTCTTTGAACTTCACCTTTGTGAAAAGTTAGCACAAGTAATGGGTGAGCCTCGACCCTGGACCCTCGTTTCGAGGAAATAAAACACTTGTGCAGAAATTATCAGATTTTTTTTATACAATTTAATTTTACATGAGACGTGTGTCAAAAATCCGGATTTGTACATATTTCCTATTTTCTAATCAATTTTATAATCTTCCATATGATTTTTCCATTGACAAGGGAATAAAAATCACTATTTGCTTTTCTATATTATTCTAAATAGTAAATAGGTCAAATGGTAAAACTTTTACACTACCGTTTACTGTTTACTAATTTAGTTTTAATACTCCGAATCCGAATCATAGTTTTTAAATGTCTGTAGTCTTCAGGTGTGCTACTAATCTAGCAAGAAGTATAAAGTATTACGTTATACTACACTGTTTACTAAAGAGCATAGGGAATCATCAGGAAACAGTGTCGTAAAGAGAATCTCTTAAAGGACACAAAAAGGAGCTCATGTTTAATGCTCTTCCATTTGAATCGCTATTGCGAGAGTCACTTACAACTCTCAACTGTATTTTACATCAAAATGTCCAAGCTCCAAGTTCCAAGTCTCAAACTATTACGGTTCAAATTAGTTGACAGAATTGTTTACTAATGTGCATTTGCACTCATAGCTCAATCGTTTACGACTATTGCTGTCTCATTCTATATTATATTACATTATATATTATATTATTATATATTGTACTATGGAAAGTTGATACTGTAGACTCTAGACTGTAGACTGGTGACTGGAGCAGTGACAAAGATAATGGTATTATTTAGGAAATTAAATCTGTGAGGACATTCTGTAAGCGTATGCAATATATTATGTATGATGAAAACCATTAATTATTCATGACTGACAAGGTGCTAACGATTCCTCCTGTTTGCACAAATCCCATTGAATCACCATTCATAGTGAGAATATCGTAAGGCTGAGGATCAGGATGATGACGATGGTCGTAATCATTATTCCATGTACAATGTACCATTTCTTGAATATTCTACATTATCAGATGGCCTGTGTTTTGTGTTCTATGTTCCATGTATCGTCAATCGTCAGACTGTAGACCGTAGACAATACAGTTTACGCACATCTGCATGGGCTCTTAGCTTGCGTTGGTTGTAAGAGAACAACCAAAAGCGATTTAGAGCACTAAACATTTTGTTTGCATAATACACAATACATAATACAGCTTCCGTATTATAGTTTGTATTTTGTATAGTTTATGGTGTACAAATTCTACTTTGTTATCTGAACAGCTCACATTTTTACTACTACTATTAAATACAAAGCAAGTCCGTTGCAAAGAAGAAGAGGAAGAGAAAGAGACAGCCTTTAGTCTCTTTCATTATTAGTTATTACTATTTTCAAAGAGTCAGGAGGAAAGGAATGTGCCTGTTGTCTGTAGTCTGCAGTCTGTACTCCTGGAAACCAAAACCACAAGGAGATTGTCGGTCATGTAATCAAAATCTTTGATCTTTGATGTAAATAATAAAAAGGGAAAAATTTAATCCGGATTCCATCAGATTCCGGATTTCATCACTTTGGCCACTTTGTAGGAGAGTGCATCATTGTGATTTTATTCACTAAGGTACGTCTCAAGTCTCCGGTCTCTAGTCTCTAGTCACTTGTCGCTTGTCTCTGTGGGATTGACAGAGGGAAGAAAGTTGTTTATGACTGTCTTGAAATGTGAAAAGCCAGGGTCGAAAGAAAATTAATCAGGTCTGTCTGAAGTGTGTTTGCCTTTGTGGTTTGTTTTGCAACGACGTTTTCTCGGAGGAATTTTATCAAACCAAATGGGAAATAAAGGGCTTGTGTCTAGAGTCTAGAGTCTTGTGTCTTGTATCTTGTTTACAGAACTATTTGACAGAGATTCACAATGAGTAACCTTCGAAAAACGTGCAATTTCACAATAACCAGTAACCAGTAACCACAGTGTCTATAGTAACTGTAGTCTATAGTCACTGTAGTCTCTATAGTGTTCTAGTGTTTACCGTCTGCAACTTTTCCATGTCTCTCTTAGTTATAGATTACTGTATTGAGTATCGAGAATCGAGAAAGAGATGGAAGTCCGCTGATAATTTATCGAGAAAAATAAAGTCAAGAGAGACAGGAATAGTGATTTCCAGTTTCCATACAAAAAAGGTAGATCTGGCTACAACTAATATTTGTCATGTTTTGAAATCAACCATCAACCAAGGTTCTTCTAATTGAAACCAGCACCTGCAGTTTTTCTCTATATGCTCTATATGCTCTGTGTGTTCCGGGTCTGACACACATCCTGTATTCTTTATTCTATATTTTGTGTCTTGTAAATGGTAAATTGTAAGCCAGACTACCACTCCCGTTCTTACTTTGTTACTGTTTACTGTGGAAATTTCGACATTCGACATTGTGTGCATTGTCAACTGTTAATATTGAAGAGCAGGAGGAGGAGGAGGAGGCAAAAAGGCGCAATGGATTGAAAGTGGTGATGATGATGCTTTCACCGTACTTGTCTCGACATCGACATCGACATGGAGAAGAGCTGGTTTGTTGTTGGCCTTGATTTCCTTCTTTGAACTCGACTACAGACTACAGCTTCCTTCTTCTGCATACGCTCAGCATCTACGCTCTACACTCTACGTCTACAATGTATAGTGTACAGTGTACAGTGAACAGTGAACACACACATAGAATCTAAAAGCTAGAGAGTTGAAAATAGTCTCCAAGGAAAAATAGATCGATTGAGCATTATGTTTCTCTTTTCCCCCTCAGCTTTCAGCTTTCCTCCACATATGTACCTTCAACTTTCAACTCCTACTCAATGCTCAATGCTCAATATTGTACATTGTCCATGTTCCGTGTAATATATTCTCTTTACTCTATACTATACATACATACAAGACATTGCATTGGATATTGGATTGCATTGCATAAATGGTCGGGTTTTATTTCGTACAAGGGATTTGAGTATTCAAATCTCATTTATAATGAACAGTGAATGAATAGGGAACAACTGTAACGACATGTCGGGCTTCCATCCAGCCAAATTTGTATTTCCTAGATAGATGTCTGTACCACCTCTTGAGTTTTGAGACTCGAGACTCGAGACTCAAAACTTTGTGAAGGTATAATATTATAGGAAAGAGTGATGCATATTTTCGCCTTAATTTTAGTTTTTTGTACTCAAAACTAAGTCCACAAGGAAATTAAATTTCTGAATTTCCCCTGAAAATGGTGTATGTATTGTGGATTGTGTATGGTGGATTGCATTTCAAATAAATACAGATAAATCCAAACTTTGAGAAGAAAAATCATTCATAAAAGCTGCTTAATGGAACCGTCATGTTCATGCTTCAAAAGAATGCATCTTTACATCTTTATCATTGTACATGTATAATATTATTACATTGTATGTTTTTATAACAAGGAACAAGAATGTTGAATGATACCCTGTCCGGATTATTATTATTCCATCTTTCCGCAGTTGTGAAAATTCGGAAACTCTAAACTCTACATTACTTTTTGTGCATTGAAGCATCTTTTTTTCCCCTTTTCATTCCTTTTAAATCCCAACAGAAGTAAAAGAACGGAAAAAAGAAAAGTAAAATAAAGTAAAGTAAAGTAAAAGCCATTGAAGAGATTTGAGTGTTTTTCTTTGTTCTCCACATTTTCTTCCTTACTGCGCTCTCTTCACTGCTACTGTAAATTGTAGATTGTAGAGTCTAGAATGTAGACAGTAGATTTGAAGTTTCATAATACTAACCTTCTCTATCAAGTTATTCTTTACCTACTCACTGAAAACTGTGTGCTCCAAAATCCAAAATATTATAACATAATAATCCAGAATCTAGAATCTAGGGTTTCAAAAGAAGATCACTGGGTATTAGTTTAAGGGAGATGTGCAGTTGTTGGTCGGTTGTTTGTTGTTTTGGCATCATGTTCCTATTCTTCATTAGGTACGATGTAGGATTTTCAAGTATGGAGTATGGAATGAAGACACGGGGAAACTCTATGCCTTTGTGTCTTCTCTGTTTTCATTCTGTTTACAGCTTACAGTTTGCAGCCCAACCGTGTGTATAATTGAAGGCAAACATGGAAAACACCAAAATCCAAAATACCTTTGTACTTTATTCTTTATGCATCCCGTCTTTGGTCTTTGGACTTTGAACAAAATATTTTCCCCTTGTCCAACTATTCTTCAAAGAGTTGTTGTTGTTGCTGTTGTTGTTCTCTATTGTCTATGTAAAATGTTGAGTGTTGAGTGGAAATAAAATGAAGTAGAAACTTGTCACGCAATACATGATGGAATTTTATCTCTCCATTAAACAACTGCACAGTGCACACTGAACAAAACTCACATCACACAACACACAGTGAAGCGTGCAAATTAATTAATATTAATTTGAGGGCGTGTAGTAGTTTTTAATGGGCATTATTTTGGAGTTGAAAGTTTGAATATAGAATATATATATATATATATATTCATTTAATGCCGGCCTTGAATCTTGAGTTTAAAGCTAAGTTTAGAATTTAGAATTTAACGTTTAGAGCTTAGAGCTTGGAATTTTTTAGTTTGTAGTTAGTGAAGCGTAAATTATAATAATTATTTAATTGATGCTACTTTAATTTTATTTGGAAAGTCAAAAGTATAAAACAAGGATTAAGCATGTTAAATGTTAAGTAAGGGGATGCAAATTCCAAATTGCTTCATTGCACGCGATTGTGTTTTTGCCGAATCCCCCATCAATTCTTTATCCTTTATCCATTATCCATCATTCATTATTTAATTTATAGAATGACCGCGAATGTCGAATACCCATTACCCATTAGCCATCACAAGTTTTATGCACGTTGGCAATTTCACTTTCATGTATACTACATACTATAGTTACTATATACATTTATGTATCGTGTACAGTGTAAAAGTTACAACTTCCTCATCATGATTTTCAAAAGTGTGAGGTTTTAAAACCCATCCAATGAAGAGGACGTATTATATAGTATATTGTATATTATGTTACATAAATATGGAGTTTACTTTTATTTTTATACTGGCATCTTTGCAGATTCAACAAGTTATTGTGAATTATGACTATCTACAAGGAATAATAGAAGGTAGAAGGAGTAAGCAAATAATTGATGAGTACCCAGTACTTGAGTATTTCAGTGCTTCACTGCATATTTACTATCTACTATTTACGTATACATGAATCGAGGATCGAGTGAGATCCATAAATAATCAACAATAAACCAAGTACACGATACTAGATACTAGAAACAAGATACAAGATACACGAAAAACATCATTGTACAGAAGAAAAAGCCCAAGAACATGCCACATTCTATTTTCTATTATGTACATGTGTACTGGTAACTGGTAATAAACCATGGCCATGACGTAGCTCCTGCAGTTAAATGTTAAATCGCGTTCTGTATTCAGTCTAAATTACTCTGAAAAACTTGTGTCTTGTGTGTAATTGTCAACTGTCAAATTAATAGACGTGGTTTTTACCTACTCCTCACTCTACGTCTTGCGTAATGGCGTAGTCTAATGTACTCCTCTGCTCTCTGCATATTGTATATACACGTACATTATTCACGTGTAAAGAGAATGCAAGGAAAAAATCGGGGAAATGATTGTACGGACACACACATGGACGTGTTCGTATTCTTATTCCTATTCGTATTTAGTTTTATTAGCTTCAGCAGAAATAAAACCAGACCATGAAATATGCCAGGGAAATTGGCTGTACACCGTACAACATACACAGCATACACTTGCCATTTGTCCTTATAATGGCACATGGATCTGGATACATGGTGGATGGTAAATGGTGAATGTGAAAAGTATAAAAAGAAGACAGACAGACAGACAGTGCATGTGTATAATGTGTAATGTACGAAATGTCAATCCAAATTGTAGTCTAGAATCTACAATCCACAATTTACGCGAGAGCTTTGTTAATTTTCTCAGTCATGGTTCAGTAATGATTGCAAGGTCTTCATTCTCCATTCTCGATTGTTTGGAGTTTGGAGTTTGAATTCTCACTGAGAATGGAGACTAATACAGACTACGGACTGCAGTGAGGCTTCATTTTTCAAAATTTGGTTCCGCCTCTTGACAACCCAATTTTGTTTGTATTTGAAAATCTGGAGTTTCTTTTTTGCAGTATGGGTTCACTATTCACTACAAACTACAAGTTATAAGCATTACTATATTTTTTGTATCTGTATGACAGTATGACGTACATACTACCTGCCTCATGGGATTATGGAATATGGAAAACACTGCAGTTTTTTACTCTGTAGTTTGTCCTCTGTAGGATTAGCTCATTTAATTTAATTTAATTTCCCATTCTATGCTGTATGCTTCATCATAATATTAAATGGAGAATGAAGTGCATACCGATTACCGATTGCTTAATGGTACATACATTTGCCTTTGCTTATTGCGTACCATTATGTTTTTTTTTTATTTATCCTGGAACTATCCCACAGCAAATGAGATGTAAGAGGTTTGCACTTTAAGGGATTCGATACACTGTCCAATCGTACATCGTACATCGTATATCGGACACCACAGAATATTGGTACTGGGTACAAGTATGATTACAAAATTGTGAAATAATATGAAACAACTGACTACTTTGTTCATGTTTCATGTACAATTTTTAATTTGATCAAGTGACATTCATGTATTCGTTTAGAGAGGAATTATGTCAGCCTTTTTAATACAATCCAATAAAGCTGAAATCCTGACTACTATCTACTAACTACTGCCTACTGACTGATGGTGTTGGTGGTGGTGACTATAAATTCACCTGAATCAAATTCAAAATTGCCAATGTTGGCTAATATGGAAGGAAGGAAAATCAGGAAACACGATTTCAACCATCACAAGGACTTGAGTTTAGAGTTTAGAGTTTAGACTCTCGAATCTCGAATATCGAAGCGTGTGTGCATTTTGAGTAGTGTATGCGTTGTGGTGTGTGTAATGGTATTGTGACAATATATCTGCTATTGTCTACAGTCTACAGTCTACACACTTCACACTACATGTTTTATACTGAGGAGATCCTACCTTGTTTCCCCCCAAAAAAACTAGACTACTACTAGTACGTTTGCGTGCTTGAAATCCGCAGTAACATTCATCTCTGTATTGAGCATTGAGTATTGAATATATTGACGTTTCCGATTTCCCATTCCACCTTTAGAACTGTATGCTGATGCTTATTGAATTGTTCTCTGCTCTCTATTCTCTAGTCTCTGTACATTAGTATTTTACGTTATGCCCATCATGTGACAAACTAGCACTTTCATTTCTGTGTTATTTCTATTTGTAGTATACAAATTTTAATTTGGCTAATTTCCTCCCAAACACAGTAAATAGTAGTAAATTAAAACACACCTTTTATTGTTTTCCAAATTTTCTAAGGTAATGTTATATTATGAAATTTTCTTCATTTAAATTAGTTTTCTTACACAAACAAATTTAATGTAAAACACCTTACATTTAATAGTGACAGTAGACAGCATTTAAGGACGTCGTCTTGCATTTGCATGCATTTCCCAATTGACCCAATTAAATTTGCTATTTATGTAACTTAAAATACCCGTTGGTTTAAAGCTGGAATTTTGGAATTGTGATGAGTGGTGTTTCAATAAGAATATTTGTAGGCTGATAGAAACTAGAAATTAGGGCAGCGATACAAGTAAATTAAGCCTTTACACGCACCATGTACCATTCAAATTCAGGACTCAGGAATCATGTTTTGTGTTGATATTGGTGTTGGTATTGGTGGTTCATGTAGTAAAAATGATGGTGGTTATGTGTTATGTATTATGTATAAACTTAATTTTGTCGGCAAATTTTTGCAAGGTAAAGAACTCGAAACTACAATATGTAACAATTGGATTGCAGTTTTTGCAAAAAATATTACCGTGCTTTATTATTATTGTATACACGGGGCTTGCAGTCTTTGCAATTATATAATATGAATAATATGAATAATGAATGAATGAATATTAACAACTTTTTGTCTCTTTCGAGTCGCACTGCGTTCTACATTGTCTGTTCGCAATCTCGAATATCTTGTAATCTAATTCGCTTTCTTCACGTGACAAATGTAATGGTTCACCTCACTTGCATATCGCATAGTTAATTCATACTTTTTTGTGAACTTGATTAAAACTCGAATACTCAAGCAAAATGTGCATAAACTCACACTTTCAAAATTATATCATGAAGGAAAGTGAAAAGATTGCAAGTTGTAAAATGGTTGAACGTTGACCGTCTCTACCGTCTAGTCTCTAGTGTCTACGCAATAACAATTAAGATTGGGAGAGAAACCTTTTAACACAAAACACAATGTTCTTGATTCTTTTTTGGTTTGGTTTGGTTGGATTTGGTTTGATTTTCCAAGTACAAAAGGATTTATTAAAATGAAATCTATTGTAATTGGTAATTGATTCGTCGAGTTTGACGGAGGGTGGACTAACCTATTTTTGTCTCGAATCTCGAGCCTTGAGTCTAGAGTAGAAAGAAGCATTCTTCATTTTTTATTCTTGACTAATTTTAATTCAGTTCAACTGTGTAGTTTGGAGTTTTGAGATTAAAAGGCTGCAAAGTAAAAAAAAGTTTCTTTTTAATTTGAAAAGGAAATCCCACACCACACCACACGACCAGAATATGAGTTTGAATTTGTAGAGTATAGAGTGTAGACTAGAGACGGTAGCATGATAATAGTGCGTAAGTTTTACACACAGTGAATTTAGTATGGTTACATTTTCCTGTAGGTTCATAATGTCCACAATTTATATTCTGTGTATGTGTCTATATTTACCGTCTCTGACTCAAAAACTTGGTGTAACACATAGATGTGTGTATTGTGTGTGCAGTATGTTACATACTGTATGTGGTATGTGGGGATTAAAAGTTTACTGTAATAAACATATTTATTTCATTCGAGACTCTAGACTTAGACTTTAGATTCTAGATTCTAGATTCAGACTCATGGTTAAATTTACTGTATATTGTACAATGTACAATCTCTAAGCCAATGTGCATAGTTTTTAGTTTTGTATGTCCGTCTACATTATTTTTCATTGCACGTGTTCAGCTACGCGTGAGTAAGAATTTATAATATTTTTATGGAGCAGAAAGGAGAAAGAAAGATGCATAGACTCTACACTCTAGACTAATGTAAAAATCCAGGTGTAATGCATTTATACCTCTATATACATTCACGAGCTAAAGCTGAATTTTGAATTCTGATCTCCATCCCTCACTTCACCTCAACTCACCTACAACAAAACATAACACAACGCACAGAGTATCCACGTATAGATGTACCATATACCGCGTGTGCATTATGCATTATTATACATTATACATAGAACGCAGAACTTTACGCAAAAAGATGAGAACTTTTGATACGGATGGAACTCAAAACTCAGAGCCCAGAACCCAGACATGCTTCATATGCTGATGATAAAAAAAACGTTCAAGATTGCGACCCACATAATAAGTTGCCTACCTATTCGTGAGTTCACGTTTTGATAATGAACGTAACGTGGAAATGAATCATGCACATTGAAATTCCCCTCTAATACAAAAGCATGTACAATCTACAATGTACCCTGCTCCGTCTCTCTCTTCTCTTCCTTTGGCCAACAGTTTATCTATTAAAAAGCCCCAAGTATCCACAAACCACACGGTCCACTGTATGCTGTATGAATTATAGCCAATTATAAATGTATCATTTCTATCCACGATATGATAAGACTTGGATTGGATAATCCACACACACAAACATAAAACAAAATACATGTTTTACAACTGCATCAAAGAAATTTTATGTGTAGAAAATACTAAATACATGATTTAGATGGATTTACATACACATACACACACTATAAACATTTAATATTTTTGTAGTCTCCTCCCGATTCCTGAGGAAGTTTGTTGTTGTATTTTCAAAATGAGCCATTTTTTCTGTTTCCTATCTTATCACAAGTTTTCTTTAAAGAGTATGTGGATTCTGAAAGCATTATTATTATTAATATCAGTATTAGGGCTATTGTTGTTTTTCTAGACGTTGGTAGTCTGTAGTTTGTATTATGTACTAATTTTGTGTAGTTTTTTAAATATATAAACACCTATATATGAGAGGTAAATGCAGTTTCAAAAGTGTAGGTTTTTTCATTACTCTTCACTCTATATTCACACCAAAAACTGTGAATATAGAATGTAGAGTATAGAAATAAGTAATGACTGTACCACGTCAACATATTGAGAAATTTTCTGTAGCAATGAATGAATAAAATTATATTAATTTGATTAGATCATACAGATATGTACAATGTGTACAGTACATTATTTGTATGGCGTATGCTTTGAGATACACTTATGCAGTAGGTAGCCAAGAACCAGCAACTACTGCTACTTTTATGTGTAGCGGATGCATGCTGCATGCACTCGTAGTCGTACTCGTACTCGTTTCTAAGAACTTGTACATGGTACATGGAAACATGTCTATATCTATGATCCTGTACGAACCGCATGCAACATACATACAATATTATACAACATGAACCTACTTTGTTAATCTCACAGCAGCATACATATTCGGCTGATTTAGAGTGTCTCGTCGTCTCTTCTTGATTTTTGGTTTGAAAATTCAAAGAATTCAAAGAAACGTGGATTGTTTTCCTTATTTCTGATTTCATTGGGATTTCATTGGTAAAACTACAGATTACATTGATAGAGATTGAAATCCAAATCCAAATTTAACAAGGAATATTCATGTCATATTTAATGTCAAAATAATAAATAAAACTATGTACTATCAAAAAAATCAAGGAGTATGAGCATTGAGCATGCTCCTTGGAGCTTGGAGCTTGGAGCATTCAGAAAATCAACTACTTTCCACTGTCATGTTTTTAGAGACACCCTATTCTCTTGAGGCTTGCCGACGTCGACTTGGACTTGGACGTCGGAGTGTGTGATATCATTAAGAGAAATCACTCCTTTGAACTAGATAATTCTTACGTATTTTATCATTATTTTATTGTTATCTATCACGATGGAGCGTTCCGTGTAGAGTGTAGAAACTATACTATATTGAACATTGAACATATGATATTATGAATCATGTACATTTTAAGTACATGCACCTTTACTTTACTCTGTACTCTACGGTAGACGGTAGATTCTCGTACAGAGATGAATGAATATTTGGTCGTTGTTCGTTCTTCTGCTACTCTGCTATATTATAGTATATACTTATCTGAAGTAATGATGAATTATTATTATCTAACCGACTGCATAAATTGAACAATTGATTCAATTTCCAAAGTGAAAAGTAGAGACTAGAGAAGCACGCAGGGAAGCTGGAAATGATTGCTATTTGCCATTGTAATACGGCTCACATTTTACATTTGAGATTTTAGCATCAAGCCAATTGTAATATGCACAAGGCACATATGGTGCACTGTGTATTAAATCACTTCTTACAACTTTGATTTGATTTGATTATTCATTTATTATTACTTTGTTAACTTGACAATATCCCCGTTGTTCAGTTTCTTACTGAGATTTATGAACGTAACATGATACGCATACCAGCAGCAGCCAGCAGTCAGAGTCAGAGTCAGCATGCGGAAAGCAATTAAATCACTTTGTATTTTTAAAAATTAAATAATTATCATTGCCGCAGTTTTAGCTAAAGTCACACCTAGTTAAAGAACTTTGCCGTCTTTTGTAGCATATTTTGGAGACAATACATGTGCAATATAAATTTATTGTCTATGTGTGTTTTTACTTACAAGTAAATAAACTGGTGGAAAAAAAATGTCTGCTCGGATGTGAAATTCCAGGTGGAGACAACATACAACATACATTCTTTGTGAGGATTGAGGATGTATAAGAAAAAAAATGGAGGACTACGTAATACTCAATACGTAACATGATATTTCTTACACGGTGGTGTAAAAAAACATAAAAGTAAAAGGCATCAAGCATACATTATTTGGTGTGAAGGATCTTTATTCTTCATACCTGTCACACTTTATATCTACGTGTACATTGTGCATTTTGCTCAAGGAAATACATAATCTAGAATCTAAGTATTTTCGTGCTCAAGACTTGTGAATGTGAACGATGAACGAGGATAATAATTTAGACCGTCGTTTTACAGAAAGATGTGCAAGACTCGAAGATTCAAAAGTCAAAACTCAAAACTCGAGAATCTAGAACCGAGAACATGTTCATGAAAACAATTTTATGCATTAAACTGTTCTTGTTTGATATCACAAACTCTATCATTTTAAAGTCAAGACAAGTGAAAATGATAAATTGAGCATGATATTTTGTTTGTAGGTGATGTTCGGCGTGGTGCACTCGTTTTTGGTTTTTTCCACTTTTAGATGAAAAAGAACCTTTTTTTCCAAAGGTTTCAGTCCTTTCGTTCTTTCGTATGTATGTTTTTTTTTACACAGGAGAGTGACAAATGTGACGTCCTTATGTAGCTAATATCCATATAATGATTTTTCAACCTCTTTTACTTCCATTGAGTCTAGAATCTAGAAGGTAGATTCAGGATTCTAGATTCTAGATTCTATGGAGTACTTCGTGATTAAGCCTGAAAACTTGAAAACTCACCATTACATAGTATAATATAATATGAGCAAAAGCATATGGCACGAAAGACGAAAAGGGAATTTAAAAAAGTGACATGAGACATGAGTTTTGCTATAATTATTTTTCCTATCTCTTTCACGTACTCTGTGCTCACTGTTCATGTGTATAATTTTGTATAATGTATAGTGTATATCTAGACTTTAGGCTCTAGACTATACACTACAAACATTCATGTACAATTTAAATACATGTATGTTACTGTTTTGACTTTGAAAAAGCCATGGAAAAAAGTTCATCTTCAAAGAACTCTCAAGATAGATACTTTGACTACTTTGTCATTCTCCATTCTCCATGTACATTGATACATTTAGGATCTAGAATGTAGAAGATTTCGGAAAAATAATATACATTACACATTACACACTCTTACATGTTATACACGTCTCATTTATATCCAGTTCACATGTTATCTCATGTTATGTGAGTCTGCTGAGTTGAGTTGAGTCGAGTTGAGTTGTGTAGTATCATATCATTCACTTGTGTGTGAAAAAAGCGGAGAAGAGGACACATCAACTTGTCTCACTCTTTGCGGGAGTACTGAAAGCCGAAGCCGCCTTACGCCTTACTAACGATGTTAACAGTTTACTGCTAACGTGTGGAGTGTTGAGACTAGAAACTAGAGACTAGACGAAATGAAATGACGAATAGATACATAGATATTCACATAGAACATTGGACATGGAAGATAGATGTAGAGTGTAGAGACTTGTAAAAGTTTTCATGTCTGTCTACCGATGCCAATGTCTATGATTTCGTTTCGTGTGGAGTTTGTAGTGTGTACAGTGTACAGTGTACATTGTACATCTCACGTCGACCATTACCCATTACTATTTCATAGGTTGTTAGTACAGTAGAATATAACTCTTATAATATTATATATTATATAGATGTATGTATCATTTATAATGTAGAATGTACATTTATAAGTATATGCAAAATCCTGAGAGGATATACAAATATATGTATAGACTATAGATATATGGTGTATGGTCAAGTCACAATCTTACTTGTGAATGTTCACAGCTCTTTTGAAAGGCTGCTTATTGCCATCCCTAATTCTTAGTTTGAATGTGAGCTGGTGAAAGATACGATCGATGTCACTTCTCTCTTCAATTCAAATGTATACATATATTACATACAATAGTATACTCATGTCTAGACCTCGGATAAATATTGATGGAAAAAGCCAAAATATTTAAATACATATTTACTCCAAAATGCCCAAAATATTGA
>JAQGBH010002923.1:0-21964 GCA_034698265.1 Sminthurinus aureus
AAAAGCTGAAAAGTTTTGAAAATTGATTGGCGGGAAAATTTTCTTAATGTTGTAATATTTTTTCTGTGCACAGCTCTGTTTTTTCTGCGATTGCAGCGCATAAATTATTAAGTTCCTTTGGCCCATTTTTCTTGTGGAACAACACATATATTGGTATAATTCTTATATCGTTGTACCTATTTCTATTTTTTCTATATATTGAATGTTGAATCCTGACTGATGATGAGATGAGTGAAACAAAACGAAAAAGAACAGAGCCCTTTACTTTTGTAATTAAATTGCTTAATACATATTTTGCTGAAAAAGAGAAAGTTTTTATGAATAATCCATTTCTATTTTTGAATTTAATTGCTTTTGTTTTCCGTTGCAATAGATTTCTACCAGAGAGAATTATGTAATCATTATTGTTCTTCAAAGAAGAAAGATCATCAGATTTGACTTTATTTAAGAAATTTTTAGCCTAAGACACTAAATATTCATTGTAAAACGTGAGTTTTTGAGCATTGTGAATGTTGTGTAACCGATCTTTTTTTCAATCCACCTTCACACAAAATTCTACACTGTACATTGTACATAGTGCTTTGTACACTGTACACTGCACATTCTTCATGTTGTATTGCATAGTTTTGCATGGAAAATAGACATCGATTTTCAATTCCAACGAACCACCTCGAAAATATACACACGCAATTTTCATGTATACACACTTCTGATCATTCTTCTTTCTTCCTTTCATAATATTATATTCTACTATCCTTCATAAATATGTACAATATTAAATATTATACAATAGACTACAGAGTATAGTATTCTTATTATTATGTATACGGTAGAGTTTTATCGAAAGTCAAAGTATGTGACTTGTTTCATGCAGAATTCACTGTAGATATATATGTACTACAAAACAACGAATCGATATAGAGAAAGGCGAAAATGATATTAGTTTCTGGATTAACAACAGTTTATTACATATGCAAATGGACCCATAAAAATAAAAAGTGGCTTGACCTTTCACTTTCTTCACATTTTTTGTATTTTATATTGAAAAAAAAAACAACTGAAAACTGGAAAAGGGATCAATGACCTGTGATAATGATAACGATGGAGAAAGGGCAAGGTAAAAATAAGAGACATTATTATAATAGTAATTCCATACCTTTTGAATAGTAAGAAACACATGAGAAGACAACAGGCTGCTAGAATAACTGTGGATAGAAAATAAAACATTGTACAACATTATATATTTTGCATACAAAATACAATAAATTGTAAACAAGCAGGATGGAGGAGAGAGAGAAGGTTATTTGGTCCATTATCCATCCATCTATGAATAATATTTATGAGTGGTAAAATAAATGGTATAAAAAATAAATCGTGGATTAAGAGCACTGACCAGCAATGACCGGAGCAACAACCCATAACATTCCGTGATCATGCATTTTCTGATCTGTGAAAAAATAAAGAAATAAACTCATTATAGACAGCTGACATTTAAATTGTCCACAGGTTTCAACAGAAATAATTTTATGTATTAGTTTAGCATCATTCATTACTGTATACTTTAAATACGATTATTTTCATCCTGTTCATTTATTAAATATAAGTATGACAATAAATTTCATATGTTATACTCACTGACAGTTGGTCCATGAGTGGTTTGCCTAGGATCTGTTGGTGGTCTACTCGGTGGTTCACAGGACTGAGCTTCGGGCATATTCAAAGAAATTGGGTCCGAAAATGGGGATGAGGTGTATAAATGCTGCAATTCAAACATGTAAAATTTTATATTATTATTATAGTTTTAGCTTTTTTATTTATGAATTATTAAGTGTAAAAATATAAGACGTCAAAATGTAGAATATTTTACCTTTTGAGGAGTATCAACAATAGCACGAAGGAAGATTCTGTATCGTCGATCCTTCTCCAGTGGTTTGTTCAAATAGCCGTGATAGGTATCACCATCTCCTAGTTGGAATTGTCTTGGAATGGCACGAGGAAGGAATCTGGCTGCAATATATGGTTGTATATGTGGCATGGAAGACTCATCATCATTTCCAAAATCATCTTGATCATGGACATAGGATGCACCAACGATTGTCACTTTCGTTACACCATTAGCAGACTATAAAATAAAAAATAGTCAACAAATTAGTACAATTCATTATATTAGAATAAAATACTCGATGAAATTTCTAAAAACTTTCCAAGGAAAAAAAAAGCCATACTCACATTATCAGTTAAAAATTGGTCGGGTATTTTATTGGCCATCTTTTTTGTTTCAGGGACAACAATAAGATAATAATGAGATACAGGTCCATACTCCTCACTCGCTTGTGGAAGAAATAAACTAATTTTCCCTCCTTGGAAACAGGCATCCGGTTTTACCATTGGAGTTGGTGCAGCCATGTGAGTAGTAATACTAAAAGAAAAAAAAAATGTAATATTATTATGGAGAAAGTTTTAGATACGAGTAAAATTATAATAATGATATGGAGAAAGTTTAGTAGTACACATGATTAATGCTACTCAAAAGGTATCAATTATGTACCTCAGTTTGGCGGGTGGTCGATATGTCCCATCATTTGGAATAGCAGTCAAATTTACATTGTAAGTGGTAAAAGGACTCAATTCTCCAACGACAAGACTCTCCTTCTCTGCACTCACTCTAATCTCCTTTGTCTTAAAGTATTGGGACTGGGTCATACCATCGGAATCCACAAATTCTTTGAATGCATCATAACTAATTTTGTATTCCGAGGGATTGAGTCGAACAGGACGGGCCCATTTCAAAGTCATACTGTGAGTACTCAGATCAACAGCTGTAAGTTGAATTGGCACTTCTTCTGGTTTCACTTTGACTGTCACAATTTTTGAAACTTTCCCTAGTCCTTGTTTACTCTTAGCAGAGACAGCAATGGAATAAAAAGTGTTCTTTTCAACATTGATGAGATCCGCACTTGTTGTTACTGGAACTGAAATACTTGTCCATGTGTCCAAATCCTCACTAGGGACAGTGGTATAGAAAATCTGGTAGCCAATTATCCGATTTCGAGCCGGAACTCCGTCCCACCAAACTTCAATGGAAGAGTCACTAGTAGCCATTGCAACGACATTTTCAGGTGCACGGAGCATCTCTCGATCTGTCTTGATGAGATGTCTTTCACTGTATGGACCACGACCTTGACTTGTGGCAGCAGAAACTTAAAAAATAAAAATAAAAATATTTTAAAATAAAAATCATGTTTTAGTTTTATAACTTCTTCTACTACTACGTTCAAACTGTATGATGTATTATATAAACGTAGTAAGCACAGCTACCTGTAACCCAATATTCTTGATTCTCCTCCAGGTCATTGAATACCGCCTACAGTTCACATAGAATAAACAAACAATTTGTATAATTCAATTTTATTAAACATTCACCGGGAGATGGTTGATGAGAAATATTACTAAAGATTAAAATATAATAAAAAAACAAACGTATTTATTAAATTCCAATGTACTTTGGTGGTAGTAACATTCCGTTCAATAGTATCTCTATCGGCACTCTTCTTCGCGAACATTACATGATATCTAAGGATTTGACCATTTCTCTCTTCAGGTACAGGGGGCATCCAGGTTACTGCTACATAGTCAGCCGTTTGAAATTTTGTGGAAATATTTGTGGGAGGTCCAGTTGGAACCCCTTCTGGAGTGGTATATAATTTCACAGCCTCTTGTCCATAACCAATGTGATTACTTGCAGCTATTCTGAATTCATACTCAACGCCTCGTTCTGAAAATAAAGGGAAATGTGTTAAATGTTTTTCAAAAAACGGGAAACGGTGTAGAAAATTCATCAATTTTAGTGTTGTTTCACTTAAATTCAAAATGTAACTCTTAATGAAACATGAAATATTCATACCTAGCTTCTGTAGTCGATGTTTTCGGATGTCAACACCTTCAAAGATAATTTCTTCAGGTGGTGAACTCTTTGTTCCATATTTTAGACGATAACTTTTCAAGTCTCCAAATGTCTGTGTAGGTTTTGTCCACTCCAAATCCACAGTAACACTCGAATTCGTTTCAAATACTCTGCAAAATATTATTATGCCAATAATGAAATTAGTTTTTGTTTTGAAAACTAGTTTTTGGTTCAAGAAAAGCATTTATTTGTATTTATGTGTGGATCTCAAAATAAATACCTTAGAATCAAATCCGGACGAGAAGGTACTCCACCAGGGGTTTTCAAAATTATTTTCTTGGACCTCAAACCATCACCCTTTCTCGTAAGGGCGGCTACTTGGACTGCATCTGTTTATTACAATAGAAAATTTACATTTACAACTCAAATTTTTACTATTTTATAAATCACAATATATACATATAGATCATGTAGAAAACTTTAAACAAGTGTATTTGACTTTTACATTTTGTATCAGGCTGAAGGTCTGTAGCAGTAAAATTCCGAGCATTTCCATCAAGAATATCGTGTCGAATAGGAAGATTGAGCAACTGTTCAGGATGAAAGAACGAAAAACCAGGTGAAAATTCATTTAAACATATTATATCTCATTGTGTAAAAAAAATACTATTTTTTATGAGTTTTTTCAACTTAATTCATTGTTTTGCTGCTTACATTATCACCGTCTTCAGAAAGTTCCTGGACATGAATTTGATAGCCTCGTATGACACCGTGCTTCTCATTTTGATTCGGTGGTTCCCAACGAACTGCAATGGTCGTTGAGTTTACGGCAGTCACACTGACGTTTTGAGGTTCTCCGGGAACTAAAGTAGAGGATTTTTATGTAATAAAAAATGAGTTATTCCCAAATTCCAGAAACATTTTCATCATACAAGTATCTATAATTACGATTATAACTAGCCATTAGCAGTAAGTAAAAATTAATAATAACTATATATAGATTAGGATTGATCTATTATAATATTATAATACACTAATTAAAATTTAGATAAGCAAAGGTAAAATGAGACAGCTTATATATATATTGCTTGATCATTGATGATCATTCACGTTAAAGTAAAATAGATTTTAAAACTGATCAAATCTTGACTTAATTATCCGAGGAAAACAAATATAAAACTTTACACCGGACAAAACACACTTAAATATAATATACAGACACACACACAGAAAAATCATAAAAAAAAAGTAATGACAAAATAATGATAATATTATTTTATTATTAATATTCTATGATCATTCCTAAAAAAGTATTAATTTTTATACTATAGAGATGAAAAGTAAAGTTAAGTTTTATAGTTTCTACTACTTCCTAAATATAATAATCGTTATATTATATATTGATATTATTTATATTTTATCCTCCAAGTTCTTCAGCAGTTTTACATATTATTATTATCGAAATGAGATGATTATATATGATAAAACATGCAACATGTTAAAGAACAAGTTCAATACTTAATTAGATATTATAATATGCATATATACACAACATATTATGCAGTTGGCAATTAAAAGAGAAAGCAGTATATAAAAGCCAGCGGAAGATTATTATTCATTTATAATAGTTTTCCCCAGCTAAATCAATTATGCTTAATTAGTATTAATTATATTATTATTATTATTATATCTAAATTCTAAATAAAATGCCCCAGAACCAATTAACAAATCTACTCAGTTTTTATATTATTTTGCAGATATAGATTAAGAGTGAAAGTTTATCAAGCAAGTTGATTAGTTATTATCATTGTTATTTTTAGCATATCTAATATATATAAAATATTTTATGCATTTTTTTCCAAGATGGAGAACCAAAAACCAAATAGATATTTACTGATGAGAGATTTTTTGTGATGAACACGTCCATTTTTGTCTCACAAGTTTTTCAAAGAATGCACTGCACTATAATAATATAATAGTAATATAACGTTTCCTATATTTATCATATATAATAGTGTAATATCTCGCCCTGTCAATCTTTTTGATGACGAGTCCTAAAAATTATCACTATTTAGAGCTATATTATATAACATTTCATTCCGAGTGATATAAAAGAGAAGAGAGAGTAGAAGATATTATATACCACAGACCATGACAAATGAGACAAATAGATAATTTTTTAATTAACTACTCATATATATTATGATGCGAAATTCCCTTAACTACATATATATATATATAAAATACTTGACAACGAGACCATATAATTTATATAGGTATTATGTATGGAAAACTAACATAACAGTAGTTACGAGATATACCGGAAATCACTTACTGTGAACTGCGATGAGTTTTTACACAGGTTGAACAGAGAGAGAGAGGGTAGAGTTTTTTTTAAAAATATTTTACAGTTTTTTTTAAGATTTTGATTTCAATTTCGATTTCAATTGACATGATTCGTTTAAAAAAAATCAATACAGTTTTTTATTATTTTTTGTATTTTGGCCACGAGAGTCGAAGATCGAGAAGGGATCGATTTGATTTTTTGATTTGTCAATAGAGCGTACGAAGGAAGGAACGTCACCCAATTTCAGATCAGAGTCAGATTGATTGATTGATTGATTTTCATTGATTCAGTGAGATTTGAGATAGACACAAAAACAGAAAATTCAAATTACATTCAAGTAAATAATTTTTTTTTTCTTTTTTCTTCTTTTCCGATTCATTCAAACTTATATAGAGAAAATAAATAATAGAGATTCAGCATAAAATGAAGATTAAAGAAAACAAAACATAGGAAATATGAAAAAAAAAAATGTGTAATTATCTGTGAAAAGTGAAAGTGACATGTCATTTTAAAAAGAATATTATAAAAGGCTTTACGCATTGAGAATTGAGAGAGAATGTCAAAAATTTTGGGAGACTTTTTTGTCAAAAGGAAATAACAGAAAACAAATTGCTATTGACTATAAGGACAAATCACAATCTTTATTTTTAATAATAAAAAAAACCAAAAGACTTAAAAATAACTGAAAATTGAAATCATAAAAATAAAAGTGCGTGTATACAGTTCACTGCAGACACACAGCAAGACAACCCAAATTGAAATCAAAACTATAAAATGAAATCGCACTATCATCAATAAACTATAAATGAAACCAAATGAAATTATAATAGACGAATATGTACAATGTACAATCACATATGAATCAAAACTAAATATAATGGTTACGGCTATCCAGGCAAAATTAACAAATAATAATAATAATAATTATATACGCAATATTATCTACGATATTATTATTATATTCTTGTCAATTACATATTGTTGATTGAAATTGATTGAGCGAGAGTGAAAGTTTTTGATTTTTTTTGTGATGATGCGTGACAAGTGACAAGTGAAACGTGATCATCTTGAGATTTCTCTGTTTGAAAAATGTCAAGATGGTCAATATTTTTTTTAGCGTTAAATCGTCGTGAAAGTGACATTGAAAACTGACGCTGATATTGTGGCGTTTTGTGATTTAAATGGTGGTGAAATTTTGGTGATATAGTGGTTTTGATCGAGAGTGGTGAAAATGAGGTGAGGTGAAAGAGAAATGGAAAAAGTGAAAGTGAGGTGACCGAAATGTTTTTGGATGGCTTTTTTTAGGCTTTACAAATTTTTCTTGGTGCTGTGCTGGTTGTATTTAAGTGATTTAAGTGCTATACTAATTCTAATTCTACATCATACGTTTATATAACACGTGACAAGTGAGCAGTGAACACTCGAAAAAGTGAAAGTGAGGTGAAAGTTTTTGGTTTTGACTTTTGCTCAGATAGCAAAATAATCAATAATATTAAGATGTGATGATAATCTAAAATGGTGCTGTGCTTTTTGTGCTTTGTGCCTATACATATTTTATACATATATACAAAACTGTGCAAGACAATGCAGTGCAAGTTCATCGTGACTTTTAAATACTCGAAAATATTATAGACGTGAATAAAAACAATTATATTTGTGATGTGAACATGAGAGAGCGTGAGCGTGAATTTCTTCCTTAAAGTAGTATCAAAAAGTGTACAGCTAAACATTTAAATGTTAATAGCTTATCTAGTATAATATACAATTGACAAGCAATTGTGTGTGCATAAAAGCAGTAATAATTATATTATAGCAGTATTATATAGATATATAGGTGTGCGGGTACTTGAATGTGCAATGTGCATAATATTTAGATAAAATATTAGTAAAATTGTATAAAATGTAGCTATAATTGATAACATGATTACTGATTAGTTTTTTTGGTATCTTACAGTTAGTATTAGTAATTATTATTATTATTGCTCAAAAAAGAAAACTAGTGGTGGAGCAAATAATTAATGAAAGCATATATAAAAAGATAAAATAGATTTTGTAATTGTAATATAAAATAAAGAACGAGAGTTTGTGGAGATACGCGATATATTATATATATATATACGTTTCAAACTACATTACCTATATATTTCCCTAGCTATAGATAACTTGTATGTTTAGAGTTTATATTCCTGAAACTGATCATTACAAAAGATTATAATTTGTATAACCACTAATCTTTTAATAAGCCAAAATAATACTGGTAAAGAACATGCACGCATTTAAAAACTGTTCTAAACTTTTTGTTCTTCTCACCCTTATTTTCTATTATATAACTGTATATTTGAATGTAAATTGTAAAAATGTAAAAGGTTCAATGTTATTTTTTGATCTGAATTGAAATCTGAATGAAATGTTTTTTTTGAGTTCTGAGTTCTGAAAGGTCTTATATAATAATTAATAATTATTAATTGTCATTGTTATAAAATATATAATGTATTTGCTCAAATTTCAATTTCTTTTACGACTGGACAGAGACAAGAAAGACACAGTTTGACCACATTTCAGAACTGTATACTAATTTAATCTAATATCTATTCTAAAATCTACAATCTACAAAATAAAAAAAAGCTATTACAATTCAAAATAAAGTAAAATCAAGTAAAAAAAAGAAAGTAAATGCGAAACCCAAAATAAAATACATAATTCTCCCTTCATCTGTATATTTTGTGTAGTATACAACTGTGTAAATTTGTGCATTGTATAGTCAAATATATTATAGATATTTTCATCTTTCATCTCCACACGAGATAGTCTTTAGCTAAGCGTATAAAATAAAATAATATTTTTCCCGTACTTTCTATTAAAGCGTTCAAGAACTAAAATAATAAAATATTTGAAGTAAAAATGTGATAATATAGTCAATCAAGAAGAGTGTCGAGGGACATTTTGTTGTTAAATTACTTTAGATATTATTGTTATACCTAAGTCCTACATTATATATACTGTTAAAAACTGAGTGCTTGAAAGGGTGTATTTAGCGGTTAGTGCTAAAGGTAAAAAAGGTAATTAACTTAGATAAAGGCAAGTGCAACGAGTATAATATGTATAATACTTATTAACTAAATACTGTGTTATGATGTAAGACATAATATACGTTAGATATCAATATTAAATGTAATACACTGTAATAATATACAAAAGAGAAAGATATAGAGAAAGTAAAAAAAGAAGTGAAAGTGTGTGAGAGAAAGAACGACAGAAAACAACATAAAAACGGAATCTCATCCATTTAAACATATAAACATGTAATTCATGTATATATATATATAGGTACTGCTGTATATTATACTATATTGCGAATGTATATCTATTTTATACATATAAAATGAATAATGAAGTATATATTATAGTGATTATAGTGAAATGAGAGAAACTGTTAACTGATAAATAATAAGAAAGTGAGTATACATTTGAAAAAATAAATAAAAATAGTATATCATTAGTATAATGAAAGAACTGTTCGTTTGATTTTTGTATTATTGTCTATAGTCTAAGGAGTGAGGTTCTCACCATCTTCCTCTGTACGTAGTAATATGCTTTGTGTTTGTGGACCGTCACCGACACTGGTGCCGGCTAACAGCCAAATTCGATACGTTGTCCAACGTTTCAGTTGATCAATTACAAATTCCCTGGCATTTGGATCCGAAATGGTAACTTGACTCGCCTCGTCATCACTCAAGTCATTCTCCACAAAGAAGATTTTATAGTATTTTAAATCACCATTCTGTTTGTCCAATGGAGGTGGTTGCCATGATATACGAATGGATTGAGAGTCTTCTGCCGATCCCATAAACTTTTGTGGTGGAGCACCCGGTACTTTACGATTCAAAGGTGAGAATTTGTAAAAACATGGAATGTGTGAGTATGAGTGCATTGATATTATTTTGATATATAAGTATATATATTGAAATTGTTTACATTGATTCACATATATATATATTTCTTGTATTACATGACATGTTGTATACATTTTAAATGAAAAAGAGGCGAATCAGAATAACTATTGTTAAAAACAATTTCATTTTAGAATTAAAAATATCATTATGATAAACAAATAAGAACACTCGTGAAAATGACGGGTAAAAAATGGTCCTTCTATTTTCAAGGACTAAAATGGAAAGTTTTCTGATTCGCCTCTTTTTCGCGTGCATCATATAATAATTTAATATTATATTATTATAGATTTGAATTTTGAATGACATTTTGTTTTGTATTGACATTTTGATTGTTCTGTTAGTGGTACATGCTACGTGATTAGTGGTTGATTTTGTCAGTTTTTTTTGAACGTTCAAGTCTAATTTCTGATTTCAAATGTCTGCGTTTTTTTGAGTATGAGACTGTTAATCGTCTTTTTTTTACTGTTTCATGTTTACATGTCTTTGGTGACTTTGTAATGAAAAATAAAAATAATAAAATGATCTACCAAAAAACATACAGTATAGCATGAAATTATTTCTGTATAGTATAATATATATTATGTTTGAAACACCTAAAACTAAAAAATAAAAAACAAACTGAGCTATATATATATAACGAAAAGCCCACTCACAATAATAATAATAATAATAATAATTATAGACCATAATTTACGAATGAAGGTTTTTTTTATGTGTGTTCTCTATAAGTAACGTACTTAATGCTATATGTATTATTATTATAATAAATGTGCAGCTTATTTATAAGTGCAAAGGGACAAGGACAAGACTGAGACTGTGCAGAACAAATAAAAACTCATACCATCACTAATAATAATAATAATACTTATTATTATACATAACTAATTAATATATAATATTATCACACGTTAAAACACTGTTTAAACACTATCGATACGAAACAAGAGGGAAATAAAAATGCTGGGCAGTTGGTTGATTAATTGATTGATTTGGTCAATTTGGTGGTGAAAATGGTTTTGAATTTTGAATGGGTGGTGCAGCAGTATATATTTAGTGAACAAATCATCTTTATTATTTAACAATAAAAAAGATGTTTGTTTTGTCTTTTCATGCAAAAATGTAATAGCTCGCGTGCTTGCTGAAATATAAATATAAAAATATCATATCTTTTTTTGGATTGGATTGGACTGGAGTTGATGGAATTGTAAAATTGTATCGTATTTTTTTGTATAATAGTTTTTAGATCATGTTTTTTGAATTTTGAAGTTTGAATGTTTTGAGTTTTGATTGTATCGTTTGATTAAATATTAAATATCAGGGTAAAAAAATGTACAAGAGAGTTTAAAGAGAAACAAAAAATTATCAAGAAAAAAAGGGTACGTTTTACGTTAAAAGTTATAATAATATAGAAACAAACCTGAAACTTATTTTTGGATTCTTTTTAAAATTGAGTTGATGAATTCTTCGGGCGTTCTCTTTTTTTTGAGTTTTATCATTTTTTTATACTTATTCACAATTTTAATCCATTCAATCGTTCTCTTCCTTGCGCACACAATTTCCAAAGTGATGGAAAAGGATTTGATACTCTTCCGTGGAAAAAAAAAGGAAAAAGTTCCAACCCTTTTCACCTTGAACCTTTTGAGATTCATTTTATAATTTTTTTGGGATTTTTGGATTTTGAAACAAAATCTGATCCACATATTACCGTCGAATAACTGGACAACTTTATTTTTTTCTCATAATAAAGCCAACTGCTTTTGTTCCTACGCTTATGACTTATTAGTATATATTATTATTATATATTTTTCCCTACAAAATTTAATTACCTACTTCCTGCACATATTATATAATATAATATTTGATGATATGATATATTTTGATGAAAAATTTGATGCCATATGCCATAATAATAGTATGATTCCTTCTTAATTCTTAATTAATTAATTATTACATACTTACTAATGAATTTTTTATGCCATATTATATATATACTTACACAAAACGTAATAAATAAGTGAGAGGGCGTAATACTTCAACTATATAGAGATATAGGTAAATAGTACATTACAGACTGACGATGACAATGACGGTATAACGACTCGTTTTTACACTCATTATAAACAAAACAGCACCACGAGTCTCTTATGATAGATAAATAAATAAATAAATCATACCAATCTAGAATCTACAATTATTATTTAAAAAAACTAACACGCTTCTACGAGCAAGTACCTCGTAATATACACTATATGATTGATAATCATTGATAATTCACAAGTACTTTGAACTATCTATTTAATAATATTAATAATAACCAAAATTGTTATTATTATTATTACTATCATCTATCATCATATGATTATTTAAATAGTCAAAGGTCAACTCACTATATTCTATTCACTATATATTCATGATTGCACGATACGAGGTTAAAAAACAAACTAGGAAGAAGAAGAGAAAATTATTATCTTACCATACTGTTCCGTCCTCACGGGTAAGGGTGAAGTAGTTGCACCTTCTCCCTTTATGGACTTTGCGGCTAACCACATGAAATACCTAAAATAGTACAAATAACAAAATTTTATTATAGTCACAATCACCAATAAAAGTGTTCCTTGAATAAAACTGGGAAAAAGAAAGAAAACAAACAAAAGGGAAAACGAACATGGTATTTGGATATAATCCGGATAAAGTGAAAGACTCTCCGACAGGCACACTTCGTCTTTCCATTTTCTGAAAATATAATAATAAAAAATATTCAAGATTAAATATTCATAATATTCATAATATTTTATACTTGAATAAAAATAATTTCAATACATTCCACAATAATAATAATTTTTAAAAATGGTTATATTATTATACCTTTGAAAATGTATCATTCCAGTAGAGCTCATATCCGACAATATTATTCCCGATATGATTTGGCTTGCTCCAATCCAGAGTGACAGAGATGGGAGTGACGGAACTTGCTCTGAAATTCCTTGGTTGACCTGGTACACCTTGTTCGGTTTTAACTTGAATGGGTGCACTCACAGGGCCTAATCCAATCGCCGTTCGAGCTGTTTGTATATCAATAAAAATAAATAAAATTAGTTTTCAATCAGTTTCTATGAAATTGTATAATAATTAATAATAAATAAATAATAACAATCATTTAGTTTTTATTTTGTTTGTTTAGTTAAAATGTTTAACCTTGAACACGAATGGTGTAGATTGTTCGAGGGATGAGGTCGTGAATATTGGTCATTTCGTTACTCTCCACTCTCTTTGCATCCCACTGGGCTAATGGAAGGGTCGGGTTGGAAGTAAAGTACACCTTGTAGCCCTAAAAAAGAAACAAGGAGAAAAACGTAAATTATTATTATTATTATTATATCTGCAGACTGGATTGTTGTCTGCCGGACTTTCACCATGTATTATGTAAAAGTAAAAAGTAAGGATTAAGTTAATTAACAATCAATGTAATTTGTAATTTCCATGTATAACACAAAAACAGTACAACATGTTACATGTTCGGTAGGTTACAGATAACATCACAGAAAGCATGTAGTTGTGTGTAATTAGGTTATGTGCCATGTGTGAGCAGAAAGTATAGTAGTTTAACATTAAAAGTTAGCAACATTCCACCTACTCAACGCTCAACTCTCAACACCAGTATTGTAGTTTGTAGTATTCAACTGTTTATTAGTCCCACTGACAATAATTACAGATTACACATTTTACTATCAGTGTTCTCTGTTGTTCTTGCTCCTAGACCTTTTAAATTTACAGGATACGGAATGTACATAATAAAGAGGACGGGGAGGGTGCTATAGCGTTTCGATTGGATAGTTTCAGTCTGCAGCTCGTTTCATATCACATTCCCATCAAATTTACCAGTCCTTAGCACAATCAAAGTGTTCCACTTGCACAAGTTCAACGAGCAATGAAGGACAATTGAGGAAAAATCCAATGGGCTGGAGCCTCAGCTCGAGTCTCGAGTTGTATCTTGAATCGGGATCTGGTTCTGGACTATTTCTATTTTCTTTTTTGCTTGTGGAACTGTATTGGATCTGGTTTTACTTCCTATACTGAACATACTCGTTTCACCACGTGGACTTTGGCCATGGATTTAGATTCGTATTCGCATTCACAGGCGGATTTGGTTTTGAGCAGGAGTGCTCAACTTAATTTTTGGATTTGGATGCACAGGCGGATTTGGGATTTGGATGGACAGAGATGATAGGATAGAGAAACAGAATGTGGAATATGTAGTATAGGTTGAGGAGTGTACAGTGTACACAGTACACAGTTATTACTATTTGTTATTGCGAGCATAAATTTTATGAGGGTTGCTCAAATGACCATAATAGAGCAAATGCCCCTTTCCACAACATACACACTACACATATGCATAGTCACATTCGTATTCGTATTCGTATTCCCATATCCGGGCTTTCACTAGGAACTAGGAGCTAGGAGAAATCGTCGTTGGTTCTTCTTATTGCTCCTCTTGTTGTTGTTGTTCTTGCTGCTGTTGTGAGGAAGACAGAAGACTCCTCAAGTAAAATATACATGGAGACTGGAGACTCATGTCATGAATCGACCAGCAAATAAATAGGGAAACAAGAGAGCATAATGGCTCTCTTTATTGTTTTGTTCCCTGTTATTGTTATTAGTCTCTTTTCTCTATTTTCTATCCTCTATTCACCATCCACACACATGTATCTGTATATGTTGTACAATATGCATTCAAACAACTAGTAGCTAGGAAATAGACATATGCAGTTCCTCTATCTCTACCCTCTACATTCTACATATGCTCATGATACTTCCCATTTCCTTGCACTGGTTACTGGATATAGCTTTTGTTACTTTCCCTATTCCCTACATTTATATTATATTGCTCGTACGCATCATGGTCCATCCTATTTTCCTCAGTGGTCAATGGCCATAAGCCATAAGCAAAGCAAAGCAGAGTCAAACCTTTTTCCTTTTCTTTTCTTTCCTTGCTCTAAACTTCAAACTCTAGGCTCTAGACTAGCCTCTGACTTTTGTGGACGACGGTCAAGCCATACACCATACACAATATACACACATAAATGTATGGAGAAATTCTTTGAAGAGGTTTTCCTTAGGTGAAAGCAAAGAGCAAAGATGAAGACCAAGGAGAAGATAAAGAAGACCTAGGTTAAATGTGAAATGCAATGCATATTCTAGGGTCTAGGGTCTAGATTCTATTCCATTGTATGCATTTCATTTATATGTAGACTAGATACTAGACACTAGACACTATTAAGCACTAGAAACTAGGAACGAGACTCTAGACAGATGTCTACCCGCATGCGGCTTTACCTTTTACTTTCTTCCCTACCATAAAAGAATGGACAAGTAAGTTGCCTCTGCATTCTGTAATATAATAGTTTGAATAGAATTCCCTTCAACGAGGAAAAAACTAAGCTCCTTTCTCCCATTTTCTAAAAGAAAAGAGAACAGGAGGACCAAGAATCCATTAGACAAAAGGGAACGTGGAAAATTCAGAGAATCTTAACATCTTTAGGCTGGTCTGTCAAAAGGGAAAAGTCAAATCTTGAATCTTAGCTTGGTTAATGGTAGACAGCACAGCAGACAGCTCAAAGCTCAAATATTATATAGATGCAGAATACAGAGACAGACGGAGGTCTTATAAATTAAATCTCCAGTCCTCCAGTCCAGTCGTTCCTCGTTCACAATAAATAGAGAAACGACAACAGCGTATATAAAAGAGAGGAACCGAGGAAAACTAGGAATAACTTGCTATTTTTCATTCCCTTTTTCAAAATTCTGTGTTAATTAATTCAAATTTCAAATTCGGAATTATAAAATCATTTGCATAATTTTACCTCCGCTTAAAATATTCAAAAAAACTTGAAGGATAGTGGATGAAATTCTAATTTCTAATGTCATAAATAGCTATTTCTTTAATAATTTTTTTCCATTGGCTCAATTTTTCGTGTATGTAACTTGTACAGTTTGCGTCTGCTTAACATGGAGTTTACAGCGTAGATGATAGATCATGAAATATTTTATATTTATATTCTGTAGATTATTTGACATCAGACTTACAGTTATTTGACCATTTGGACTTTCTGGTTCATCCCAACTGACGAGGACTTGCGACGAACTCAGTGGTCTAGCATTCACATTTCTTGGGGCTGATTTGGGCTCTGAAAGTTACAAACAAAACAAAATTAGCATCCTGTTCCAATTTTTATACTCATTACTCAATACTCAAGTCTCAAGTACAGTACAATTTTAAAATATAACAGCAATTTTACGAAACTTGATCAAAATAAAACTAACCTACTAAATTAAAAACTCAATATTTAAAACACATAATATTACAATTTACAATAAAACACATCAGACATCAAGTGTGTGCAGCATGATGTATGATGCATGACGAATGATAATAATAAAGTTACAGGTGTATTGTGTATTCTACATAAAACCATTGATACGCAAGCAACTTTAAAGGAAGAACGAAAATGTACAGTAAAACAATCATAAACCAATTATGAGATTATGATGCTCATATGTAAATTGTGAATCAACTAAAACAGTGCAGTAAAAATAATATACAAAAGATATTTGAACTCGAAAACCATCACCAAAAAACGTGTTGTGCCGTCCTTTTTCACAAAAATAATAATAAACCAAGTTGACAGTTTTTGACCCATCAAAAGTCAAGAGTCAAGAGTCTAAAGAAAAAAAATAAAACTCAAGAAAACTGTGAAGAACTGAAAATTGAAAATGTAATTCATATAAACAAAAACTGAAAAACTGCAAAATGCTACTAAAAACCAACCAACAGAGTGTGAAATATTTTTAGATAATGGAATACTCATGTATTTATTGATTGATTAACATCTTACTTGCACTTCCATAGGCGTCCACTGAGAGATTGAATGAGCAAGATAAAGATAATAATTAAAGTAAAAAGAAGGTTAATTATTGTTAATTTTCTTTACGCATTTAAATCCCAGATCCTCAATTCCCAATGATGAGAATACTTTTATGCATCTTTTATTATTCTCCCTATAATTATTTTTGTTTTTTAAATTAAAGTTCTTCCTAAATGACAAACCCTGCATAAAAGTTAATTATACTTTATACTTATTATAATTACCAGCATCAGCGTGTCATTAATTAATTATTATTATTATTATTGTTACATAGTTACATAGATTTAAGATCCTAAACATTTAATATATATTATTATATGCTGAAGAGTAATTATTATGATATGGACATTGTCATTGTACATGTTTGTTATTTAATTACTTTGTACTTTTATAATATAGTTACACAACTCACTTGTTTCACCGGTAGTTGCCTCTACGCTAGCGGAAGGCTGTCCACGTCCCACCTTGTTAAAGGCAATGATGCTGAACTCATACTCAGTATAGGGATTGAGAGAGGTGATCATGTGATCCTGATTGAGTACTCCGCTAATTTCTGCATAGTCCTGAGTGGAATACTTCGGTTTGTACTGGATCACATAGTAGGTCACATCCTGGTCCTGTTCATCTTTGTCATAAGACCATGTCAAACGGACGCTGGTGGCTGTCACATCGGAAACTCGGACTTTTGATGGTGGTTTTGGTAGAGCTACATGAATACATGAAAAAACAACATGTTGAAATAAATTGTTACATGATACATGAGACGGAGACAAACAACGACAAGCTAGGAAAAGAGAAAAGAGAGCTTGGATTTCATAATGAAAGTTCCATTTCCTTATTTATTATCATGTATTTATTTATTTATTTTCTCTACTAAATTCCATCAACCTCAACATCATAATCATCATCATCTGCTTGTTTGTTTGTTTGTGTGTCAACAAGAGTTGTGGCTTGTGGTTCTGGTTGTGTCGTAAAAATGGGACGGAAATCTTATTACGCTCACATCCATTTTAATTGAATGAGGGAAACCAAAAACCAAAAGGCAAAAAAAAGGCTAATAAAAAGTATACACAAGAAAAAAACCACTGCAAGGAAAAACAAGAAAAGTTGACTGTTCTACTTTCTACTTGCGACTTTCTCATTTTTCCTTTCCTGGACATCACGTATTTCACTGATCTGATCTGGCTGGGTTTTCAGTTCCAGTTTTCCAGTTCCAGATTTCAGGAACAAAAAGGAAAACCCCAAAACTGGAGAGCGATGACATTTTCTAGGAACGTGAGCTTTGAGCTTACAAAACTGGGAGATGAAAACATGACTTTCGAAATTCAACAGTCATGATTCATGACTCGTGACATTTTATACACATATAACACAAATAATATCTAGAATCTACAATCTAGAATCTACAGAGAAGGGATAAAAAGTAAAATATAATTATAATTATTATACGTATAATTGTTTGCTATTTGAGTTTTGACTTTTGGATCTGGAACTGGAACTGAATTTTATACAATATTATACAATGTAAAGTTGTTTACAAATGATAATGATACACCGATACAAAACAAGTCCTCCATCAAAAGCTCAAGTTCCTACATTTCCTCTCTCTTGCCTCTCTTTCATCTCATCTTGTTTTTGTTTACAATTTACAAGGTAATTTCAAATGGAAGTCCAAAATTTCATAATACCTAAAACCTACATTATATAATAAAAAAACACAGGAAAAATGGACTCACATTGAACTTTGACAGTCGAGTTAATTTCCTTGATGCCCAACTTTGAGCTGGCGATACAAGTGTACACTGCCGTCTCCCGAATATTCTTCAACATCAATACATTTTTTCCAATGGGGATTGCATCGTCTGGAGTGAGTGATTCGATTCCTTTTCTCCACCTTGACATTCACAATTAATAATAATAATTAAATATTGACTTTAATAATAATAATTATTGTCATTTAGTCATTTTTACAATAATGTTTCTATGAAAAATACCTGACTGAAGGCATCGGAGATCCAACGGCGACACAAGTCAAATTCAAATCCGCTCCCAACATGACTTCATACACGGGATCGGGTGGTAGGGAAAATTCCGGTGGAACTCTCCTCTCTTGAAAAGAAACGAAAAAATTTGCATTTTAGTAAATTCCACATTTTATACACATCATCATCATCATTATTATTGTCATTTTTACAGTGACGGTAAAAATTAAAAAAAGTAACTGCACCAAATTCTCAAATTCAAATTCAAATTTGAACTGCACTTTCCTCAAATGATATTATACAAAAAGTACAGACGTATGCAAATTGTGTAAAATGTAAAGGTAATTCCGTTTGTCTTTTGCCTATTGTCTATACACTATACATAGACTATAGTCGATTGACTATAGACTATAGACTATAGACGCTGTAAACTGTTCAGTCAAAAGTGTACAGTTTACAGAGAAAAGAGTAGTGGTCGTTTAATGTGTCTAGTTTCTAGTGTCTAGTGTCTAATGTTCAAGTATCTCCTTCCTCCAGCAACGCCAACTCCAAAGTATTTTCCACAATGATGCTGCTGATGCTGATGATGACGAGTGAACCCGGGCCAAAAAACTGGAAAAAGTCTGTGTTGAATGTTTAATGTTTAATGGAGCATGAAGCATGGAGCATGGAACATGAAACATTCAACATCCAGCATTAGCGTGGTGTTACTAGTTAATCTTTAATTGAATATGTAGTCTGTCGAGTGTCTAGTGTATGGTGTATACTGTATAGTCTAAGCTCTAAGCCAGTCAAGTATCTACAATGTTCAATACAACATACAACATACAGTACCGAGTAAAGACAAGTCAAGTGAGGTAAAGTCATACCCACCAATTTCACACATTCATTAATTCAGCTATAATTCAGCCTCGTTGAATCACTTAAAAGTTAACAAACACATCTGTTTAAAGTCCACAGCCGACATATAGTTCCGTGTTTAGTGCATGTACATTGTACATTTTCTATGCCGAGTCTGGAGCTGGGTGCCAAGAATCAAGAATCAAGAACCAAAAACCCAAAACCAGGAATCAAGGCAAAAAGAGTAAAAGAGGAAAATTTCTGCATATTCATGACTTTTCTCTCCCATTTTACATATTCTCATCCTCTAGATTCTGGACTCTAGACTCTACAACCTGAACCTGCTTCTGCTGCTAAATCTGAATCTGAATCTAAATCTGGTTTCTCTTTTCTATTTTGTTCTGGAATCTGGAGTCTGGAGTCTAGAGTCTAGAGTTTGAAATATCTAACAAAGGCTTTTTTGGTTTCTGGATTTTGGATCTGCTCCGACCATTTCATTTTCCGTTGGAAATTAAAATGGGAATTTATGTCTACTGACTGTGTCCCACTCTAGACTCGACACACACCTTTCTCTGTTCTTTTCTGCTTTGTACTCTGTACTCTACCGTTTGGAGTTGTAGTTTGTATTGTAGTTTGTAGTGGACCTTGCACTAAATTGCACATGAACTAACTGTTATGTTTTCTAATAGTTTTATGTCCTATTACGAATTACAAAGAACAAAGAACAAAGAACGAGTACAATAAATTGCCCTGTAGAAATTCCTCCAGAAAAATCCCATAAACTTTTAGCAAATGGGTATAAAGTATAAACAAGTTAAATAAAATATGTTATATGTGCCACAATTTCCAATTTCTCTTGCACTCGTAACTGTAATTGTAATCGTAATCGTAATCATAGTCGTAACAGTCGTAATCATAAGCTTGATCATGATCATGATCGTCAACAACAAAACAACTGTAGAAGAAAAACTGGGTCGGAAACTCAAAGTCCAAATGTTCAATGCTAATGCTAATGATAATGCCAAGATATGGAAAATGGACAAGTGAGAACAGAAGCCATTTGCTGTAACAAATGGGCATTGTATTTCTATTTCTATTTCTATTGCATTTGCATTAGTTTATCCTTTTCAAATGTGAAGTGAAAACGTAATAAAAAATATGTAAATATCCATTATCCATTTTCCATTCCACATTCCATCAGAACACAGGAAATATCTGTAGACTGTAGAGTGTAGAGAACAGATTCTACGTGAAATGTACACTCTAAATTCTAAACTCCAAATTATGCAGGAAAACATACGGTATTCTGTCCATTCTCTTCTATGTTATTCTGTAGATCATCATCCTTACTGCTTATGATTATGATTGTAACGATGATGATGAGGACGACGACGATTCTCCTCGAATGTACTTAACTACTTGTGCTGTGAAACATAAACACAAACACGAGCAAAAACAACAACTGGAAGGGTAATCGGTAATTGCCCCGTTTAAACTAGCACAGCTGATATTTGATATCAGTGATATCCCATTCAACTCATTACTATTCTCTGTTACTGTTTTGTTTTCCAAACTAATTCTCAATTCATTTTCTAATTTGAACCACAATCTAAAATCTAAAATCTAGAGACAATTTGCAATTTGAAATGTACAATGTACAAGACACAATACATAACTATGATAAAATTAGGCAACAAAGTTAAATAAATACTAACAGTAAAAGTGAAAATTCATGTGAAAATATATTATTATGATATTCTGATATTTTCTAATTTCTACTGGATTCTGGATAGAAAATGCTGAGTTTCTTCAAAAAGTATATAATACAAAATATTAAACACTGAAAATTTTCTGCTCATGTGTCAAGCCTCAAGTCTAGAATCTAGAGTCTATAGTCTTTAGTCTCAAGACTCAAGTCGACTCGTGTATTTTGAATTTTGAAAATGTGTTGTTGCTTCTTGATGAAATTTCCAAGAAGAAAAGGGAGAAAAACATTAACATTTTCCTCTGGA
>JAQGBH010002924.1:0-21962 GCA_034698265.1 Sminthurinus aureus
GTGTGACAAGTTCACGTTCTTAGCTACTACATCCACATTTTAGTTTCAATTCTTTCTTATGATTTTATCCAGTTTTTCAATATTCTTTGGAGTAACTTGTGTTTTGGCATAGGATCATGTTCAACACTGTCTTGACCAATTACGAAACGATTTTGCCACAAGTTGGCAGTTTCATATGATAGAGCTTGGTCGCCCAGTACTGCACACAAGCGATGGTGTTTGTCAGTTGCGTTGACATTTTCCAGGGTTAAAAATTTAATGATGATCAATTTTGGTGAAACTCATTTGAGAAGGAGACACATGACTTTACTTTTGTGTATTTCCCACAAACTGTGGTTGAGGAATGCCAAATTGCGTATATAGCTGCACATGCAAAAGATGTACTACGCAATTAAGTATCTTCGTCTTTTGATTTGTTATGTACGAGCAATAGTCTATTTCAATTCTTTTTGGTTTGCCTATGTACATAGTTTTTTGTTTTTTTCTAAGCTCAAGTTATTTTTAACTTTTTTATCTGGAAAAAAAACAAGACAAAATTATGTTCCAGTAATTAACAAAAGAGTTTCAGTGTGCAAACACAAATACAAATACAATCATCATATTAGACATACAACAGACACATTATCTTTCTTTCTTTAAACGTACATCGTACATATTGTTTTCTACTGTCATACTTCACAAAGTAGCAAAAGTTGACGGTTGACGCTGTCTCTCTTTAATCTCTTTACCCTTTGTTTCGTTTTGGATCTCTTGTGTGTAGAAAAATATTTGAATTCTCTTTGATTTTTTACTTTTTGTCTACTTTTTCCATCTCTTGCATATTTTTGTTCTCGACTCTCGATTCTCAATGTTCCTCGTCAACATCGACATCATCATCATCATCATTGTCGTTGTCATTATCATTATCATCATGGGTGGCCTTTTGTGACTTGGAAAATATTTTGCCTATACTTGTTTTTACACTCGAGACTCGAGACTTTAAAATAACATGATGAGGAATGTTGAAGAAGGCAGAAGACGAAGACAACAGAAGGCATTCTCGCTCATTTCTAAATGTGTCGTGGTGTCGTGTAATTAGGCACGGGAAGGAGGTCAGCAATGCCATTTAAATTTACAATATATCCCCAGTTTATGTCAACGATACGTAGATTCACACATAACGATGACGATAACAATAACAATACCAATAAACAAGAACAACACGTATACAATGTACCACATCTACAAATTACAAATTATTGCACATCTGATCAGGCTGATTTAGTCTCAAATCTAAAGTTTCAAGTTTCAAGTCACAACAATGTATAAAACTTTAACGAGGTCATGAGTCCAGTCCTTACAATTAGAGTGATATTATTATTATTATTATTATTATTATGGTTTTATTACAATTTACAATCATTTTTATATCTACTTTGACCATTGAGCTTTGACCAAACATTTCCCTATAAAATACAATTAACAATCGATAGTCCATGCTGACTACACTCTAGACTCTAAACTACAGCAAGAAAAATGAAGAGAAATTAGTTATCGACAATGGACAAGTGAACTGAATTGAAGGAATGATAATGAGTTCAAGCAGTAAGAAACTGTAAACCTTTTTTTCTATCCTTTTTTTCTCGTAGCATACAATTGTCATTTCTGGGTAAACCGTAAAATACATTTCAACTCATTGAGAATCGAGATTTGAGATAGAGGTTGCTCCTTAACTAATTTATTGAGCTTATTGGGGCACCCGCAACATAAAATCAAATGAATTGAAATAAAATAAAATCCTTCAATCCTCAATTCTCAATGCTCAATACTAGTATAAAACACATGTCCAATGTCCAACCGTAACAACAACAAAAGAACAGTCAAAGGTACAGGTTTTACGTCAATCCGCTCAATACTCAATACACCTATCTACAAATTGTACCGTATACACTATAAACTACAAACTACAAGATATAGTCGATGCACGGTATATGGTATAATATACACTCATAAATTTATAAACCAGGGCTGAAACCTCAAACTCCTGTCAATCATCCTTCTCAATGGTCATTATGATGACAATCACAATACTGTAACGTTCTATGTTGTATGTGTAATGTGTACATGGAATCACAATGTAAATGGTAAATGGTCAGACATGTTGTAAACACAAAAACGTCTTTGGTTTTTGGTGATGGCCTCGACCAGAAACGTTGTAGACAACTTCTATATTCTATATTGTACATTGTACAGATTTGTTGGAAGTTGGAAGCGTGTCGAATCACAAGTTTTCAAAATATGTCATGTTCTCCCCATTTTTATAGATTCTGGATTCTGGTCACAACAAAATTGTAAAGTCATATTTCATGTCAACACATTTGGTAGCTTAAGGGCTCTTTCCATTTATACAAAACATGCTCACAAGGACCTACAAGAGACTTTTCATTATTTTATTGTTTGTACAAATTACTATCAATAGTTATGCACATAATAAATATGGTTCTGGATGAAATATAAATTTATAAATGCACCATAATAATAATAGATAATAGGGCACTTTTACTTATTCTGGAGAACATGAAACATTTTACAACATATTCTCCCAATTACTAGGAACTAGGAACTGTGTTGTATGTTGCATGTTGTAACAAGTAGATCACAACGTTCCAATTCTACGTTATATAAATGGGTCTGGCTTTATTCCTTGTTAACCTACTACAGTCATTTAATTCGGTCCTTACAACAAAGTTGTTTCAATTGATATAGATACAGAAATGACAATGACGATGACGACTAACATTATTCCGTAATAAACTCGAGTTTCTGGATTTGAGCAAAATTCTACCTCTAATAACAAATTTATACCATCTACAAACTCTTTATTTCTTTCTTTCGTATTTTCTTCCTCGTTTTCCTTTTTGGTTCGTGGAAGTTACTGTAATATAACACTTTGACCAATGCTTTAAAGTTTAAACTATATGTTAAAGATTGGAGATGTATCCTTCAAAAGTCAAAACTGTACTTTGTCACCACTTGGCTTCATGTTTATTTTAATTCAGGACAGAGAAGAAAAAATTATGTACTCACCAATTGATTTTGGTAGGCTGTGACAGCGGTAAACACGGTTTCAGGAAAAATATAAGTTCGGAACTTTTCGGCTTCTAAATCAATATTTGCATTGCCAGGAACGAGACCTTCTCTCCATTTCACTAGGTGAATTCGGGGTTGATAGCTAAATTAAAGAAGAAGAAAAAACAAAATATGATTAAAATTTCAACCAAATTTACAAGTAAAACATACACAAGTTCAACGTATGATTTGTAATTTGTAGAAAGAAAACGAAAGAGACTTACCGATGCATACTATTTAAGACTATCTGTAATACAAAAAAATATAAAAAACACTATTAATTTAAACATTCAATCACATAAAAATGTGTTCTTTCAAAATAATTATATTATGTGCTGTTTTCACATAGTGAATTAATACAATTACAAATTACAAGTATGCCAAAAATTTCGTGTGCCGTATGAACTTTCATTAAGGTGCATTTGCATTTTTCAGCCCAGAACATTTCATATTAATTTAATATTGCACTGTGCCTTTTAAACCTATTAAATAAGCATACATAATTGTCTTTGCACTGTGAATGCGACTTTTATCCGTCTACCATTATGAATATAATAATAATAATAAACATAGACACCCTAGAAAGAATTTTCCCTTTGATGATGTCTAGTGTTGAGCAGTGTGTGTATTGTGTATATTAGAATTTAGAATATGAGTCTTTGTCAGCCAGCCAGACTTCATGGTGGTATAAAACTCGGCACTTTTGTTTAAAGTAGTAGAAAAAAAATGTATAAAATCTCATCAAGGTTTCTCATCAGGCATGACAATAATAATAATAATTTCACACATTTCCCTCTTCATACTGAAAACCCAAAAGAGCGAGTGAATGAGTGAACTTGACTCAACTCGGCTCAGAATTGAGAATGTCAGTATGAGAATGGAGAATGTTGTAAATTCAAAGTGACTTTAAATACCTCCACTTCAAAGATGAGTGTACAATATGTACAACACACAACATACAAGATACTAATATATTAGCTATTAAGCACACACTCGGCATGATATTTTAGTTTTTCATGAAGTTTTCAAGCACCTACAAATTACACTGTGTGCGATATGTCTACTGTCTTCTGTCTACATTCTACATGTATATGGAATAGCAGTAATGCAAATGCAGTAATACAGTGTTTTATATTGTATATATGCTATCAACTAGCATATACGTGTGATAATGTGTGATATTAAATGTACAGTTTTCATAGTCCATAGTTTTAGAATTTCATTAATAATGAAACAAGAAAATAAATTAAATTTTCGCACTTACCTCTACAACATTTCTCGTCAAAAGTCAAAACAAAATACAAAATCCTACATGCAACAAGTCCGTACAAATTTTATAATTTGTCTTTTGTCTGCTTAACAAAGCACAAACCATGAAAATATTTTTTACCTTCTAGATTCTAGATTTTAGATGCTTTTTCTTGAGAAATTTTCAAAGGTTAATAAAATTTAAAAGTAGAAAAATAGGATTTGAAAAATTGCATATTGCATCAACTATCAACCATCAAGTTGCTTTTAGATTGGAAAGTCTATTATTTATTATCTATTAACTATTAACCGATATGAAGAGTAGCAAAGAGGATAGAACTCAAGTCTCAAGTTTTGACTTATCCTCAAGCTTTTGCCTATCTCTGTGATATCCTACATCTTGTGTCTATTTGTCTATCCTTCTATTCTTTCCGCCGGTACGATTGTCCAAATCCAACAGACTTGCCGACTAGTTTAAGACAAATGACTTTGTTTCTTCCTAACTTGACTCTAGACTCAAGACTCAAGTAATTTGGCGGTGGAGCCTCTACGACTGAAAGTTGAACACTTTTAACATGTAGTCTAAAAACAATGTACCTGTATCCTGTATTTATAACTACAAATTAGAAACTTTGTCTTTTCTATTTTGTATTCTTATGTTTGCTTCATGCACTCATAGACAAGTTTTACACAGAGTCTCATTATATTATATCCATATCCATAGCTTGGTGGAGTGATTAGACACAGTTAACGTACACATTTGTTATTGTAACTCATAGCTCATAGCTCGTAGCTCATAGTCCTCTCGCCGCTAATGGACAATAGTGTATAGTACGGAGTACGGAGTGTGGAGTATAGACCTCATCACAACACCAACAACAACAATAATATCATCACAGGGCTCACGTCTACATGTCTAGATGAGTACATATTTGGGGATTACAGATTTTTAGGCTAGGTGTGTACACACATGTGATATAATATGTAGTCGTAATAGTGTGGGTGGGTGTAGTCCTCTTTTAAGTAGGCACGGCATATTACGAGTACATTCATTGTAGGGAAAATTGGCTTCGATTCAATTGGTTTTGGTTGCTACTCTATCTTTTCCCTTCTCTCTCTTTCGATCTGTCTCGCTGACTGTATACTGTACACTGTATACTATACATAATGTGATATGTGTACGTTTCTTGTCATGTCCATTTTCATCAGAAGAGCGTCGGTTCCTTTACTTCTCTTTTTATGATATTTATTTATTTATTCTACATTACTCGTGTGTACAATGTATAGTGTACACTGACACATTATCAAGTATATGTAAAGGCAATTGAGACTCGAGTCTATAGAGACTTGAACCTACCTTCGTTTTTAATTCATTATACACCCCATGCATAAATTCATATTATGCTTCTTTAGCCTATCAAAATTATGTAGAATGTGGAACGTAGAATGTAGACCTTCAATAATTTTATTTGTATACAACATATTATACAAATACAAGATACAACGTTATGTATCATGTATTGAAAATTGTAAACACTGTATTTTTAATTTCAATATCATGTAGAAAAGTGCGCTCAACACTCTAACTCTATAGAGCCAACTATGTATGTAGTATGTATTATGTAATGTAAAAAGTAAATATTAAAGGAAAGAAGCGACCACCCAGTTTGGATGAGTAGAGAGTAGAGTGGAGTGCTTGTTGCTCAGTGGAAGTGTTCAAGACAAAGTTATTACAAGTCCGGAAAATAAGAGTCAACTTTACAGCTGTACAACTTATCAGAGAGCTGAATCAAAAACCTGCTGGAATAACCAGAATGACCAACACCAAGAGCAACAGCAAAGCAAGGATGAGCACGGAATGAAATAACAAGTAAGGGCAAGAGTACGAGTAAGAAAAGAAGTTTGGATTAAGCCACGTATAACTTTCAGAATGACTTGACTTGGCACTTTGAGTGTTTCAATGTTGTTGGTATTCATCCATACTCCATTCCATACTCCATACATATGTATGTACAATGTACAATGTACACATAAAACATACAGAAGATAAAAAAATTTAATATCTGTATGTACATTGTACATTTCTCATTCAGATTGGATTGGACTGGACTGGACTGGAGTAAATGAGATTAGAGAAACTACTAGTAAATGTACGAAGAAACAAGTGTATGTTCAGTGTTCAGTGTTCATGTTGGATGAAGCTCTTTAGATTGTAGATTCCTACCTGCTAATTTATACCATGTTGTCCATTACGACTGTGTAAACTACTGGACATTTATAGAGGTGTAAGGAATGCAATCCTAACATCAAGATTGTTCATCTGCATAATAATGGAAAATGTCATGTGTCTCTGATCGTTGATCGTCCTGCTCCTTTTTGTTGTTCTTTCCTTGTCCAGCCTCCAGCAACATGTACAAATATTATGTATTATTTTGTACTCATACTCTTGTTTACACTATCCATTCTATACTCTGTACTCTGTACTACAATTTACAATATCTCCACCCTCAACTCCTCTCTGTCTGCTCCCTCACATCCTTTATCATTTTCTCATTCCTCGTTTTTTTCATGTGTACATTGTACATTGTACACTGTACAATTTACAGACAATGGATTTTTTATACTTGAGTATTCCATACATTTCTTTAGACCCAAGACAAAACAGCATACTTGCTTCTAATTCATACATTTACCAACACACAACACATCTCCATACTGCTTACTCCATACTGAATACCAACTTGTACTTATCAATACAAAATTTTTTATTTATTAATGTGACCAACACCAACTTCAACTACAAGTACGTTTACAAGTGGAATGGAATACAATGGAGCAAAGACACACTTTTCATACATTGTCTCATTCATTTTTTATTAAGTTACGTACAGTGTGCAATCTACACTCGAGATTCGAGATTTCAGACTCGAGACACAAGCATATACATATTTATTGTACTGTATTTTTTTAAAAATCTATTTGAAGACGTAGGAGAAGAATTTTCATTCCCTTTTCAATTCTAATACTTCCCAAGTTGGTTGCATTTGTCTAAACGTCAAGTTTACTCCAACTACTACTACTCAACTTGTCTACATGCCTCATGTTTGAAACTTGATGTGGAGACGAAAAAATGAATACAAGCTCAATGTACAATGTACACTGTATGCATGTCATGGCATGCAATGGCACAGCATCTCACATCATAACACAAATAATACAATGAGGCACTTGTTCCTTGATCCAATCTCATATCAAATCAAATCACATCACCAGCATCAGCAGCATATCATCATCAGCAGTGACCATAGAATACAAGTAGAATATATAAATGGATGCTGGGTCATTACGGTACATCTGGTATACAATACACAATATATACACTCACAAATCAACGTTTTTCCATTTCCCATTTTCCATCCTCTACTAAATTAACCATCCGTCTCTTTTACTCATGTTCCTTGCACCTTGCTCATGCTCAAAATTCACGACAAATAGACAAAAGGAGTGACGGTGAAATTTGAAACTCATTCACTTTAAATGTAGGTATATCACAAGATTTTTTTTGGGTTCGTTTGCAATTTAGGATTGAGGATTCAAGATTGAGGACGATCGTGATTTTATCTGTAGAGAGAAGAGTGTAGAGTATTTTCTATATTTTGATTTGATTTTTTGACTTGAAATAAATTGATTATTCCATTTCGATTTACTTGTTTGTATCATCAGGAGGTGGAGATACACGAATAACGAATAGTGTCCTAAATTTAAAATTTTAAGGTGCAAAAGTAATAATAATAGTTGTAGAAAGTATAATTTTTCATTCCATTCAAAATTTGAATGTGTGAGTGTTTGAGTTTGAAGATGAAATGACATTTGAAATGAAAGTCCTATCACACCAAACACCAAAGAGAACAGAGAGCAGAAAATCACAAGTACGCCGTATCATATCTATCATCTCTCATATATATCATACCATATCATATCATATCAAATCACCACATCAGAAATCAGAATGTGAGAAGTTGTAGCACCAATGTAATCGTGGGCATAAGGTAATATAATAACAAACATGCCCATGTTTGTATTGCAAAAAATAAATGGATATAGAATATAGAGTGGTGACTGATGATGTGATGCGTGAGTCTTTACCTTTCATTGGGTTTGGTTTGGTTTGGAAAATTTCATAGATGGTTTACTCTTTACTCACATAATATTATGATGTTGATGTTTAATACAAATATAGACTTTGTTTTGTATTTTTTGTATGCGTAAATTAACAAAATAATAAACTGTGTACAGTTTACACATAAGACGTTGAATTGTGGATAAAGTCTCCTCTTCCTCATCCTCCTCATCATACACGATACACGAGGATTCGATAAAAAGATTGTCTGTATCTAAACATTATAATAATAATAATAATATATTATCCGAAAAGGTACTAGTATGATACAGTACAAACTGATATAAATGATATGATATGATGAACGGTGAACGATGATAGTAGATAGTAGATTCAGTTGAACTATGGAAGGTTTTATAAGATGCCATAACTTGTCTCGCATTACGACTCTGCTCTCCTCTCTCCTTCTTCTTGGTCTAGGTCTTCTTCTTTTCCTCCTTTTAATCTCACGTCTAACAAACGACAGAAAGGACTTGAAAAATAACGACACTCTCATCCTCTGGTCATTCCCTTTCCTCTGATTTACATCTGATAACAGCCACCACCAAACTTGCATAATTTGTAGTTTGTAGTCGGCTCAAAACCTTATGCATGACATTGTATCCCGTATATTGATACATTGATACACAATACACACACATTTTATTCATTCTAGTTTACTTTATTTGACTTTACCTTTACGTTCCTTTGCAATACCAGCTCAAAGCTCAAAACTCAATGATACTAACCATTCCATTACAACTTACAACTATTCATCCTTCTGCGTGTACTTGTCTCAAACTTAACTCAACTTAACTTCTCTCACAGCAAATATCTCATAATAATATTATGGTACATATAACATCTCAACAAGATAAATTCCCTAGCACTTCAAACTTGTGTAATGCATATCTTAGATAATTCTGTACACACGTACATCCTACACCGTACATGTGGATGGATGACATACCTTTCCACACATAGCTACAAACTACAAACTACAAATGTATGAACTTGTATAATGTTATGTATTTTATACTAAAGAAAAGTCCTCACTCTTCTAACTCTTGTACGTTCTTTAATATTTAAAAGATTTCCTCGACAACCTCATAATCAGAAGCTAGTTGATACTTTGTACTTTGTGTATTGTACATGGTGGATTATGCATGTGCACTAAGATACAGTATACAGTACACAGTCCATTCATCATCCACTACTTTTATATTATGCAGCACAATATGCTTGATATATTATGATATGATGTTTGATGGTGATTATGGATTATGAGGAATAATTTAATCCGATTTGCCTTTCAATGGAATCATCATGATTTTTACAAACAACTTTTTATACCTTTTTGCACTCGTGTAAATAACCAGTATAGTACAGTAGACAAATGTGCAGAATGTAGATAAAAATTCAAATGCAAATGCAGATGCAGAAAGACAAGGAGAAGACAACAATGTTGAATTTGTCTTTACCTGTCATTACTCATAACAGTTACTCTAAACTCCAATAACTTAACGTCTCACATCTCTTACATTATTTACTTTAATTGTCCTGCTAAACGAGTCAAGCTATCAAGAATCAAGATCTATATGCCATTTATTATGATGTGCAAAAATGTCTGTCGGTTGAGCATTGCATTGCTTAATATTTATCTAACTTTTGCATAAAATGACACGTGCAACAATAATAAATAATAAATAAATAAAAAGTAAAAACTAGAACTTACATTTCTGTTCTTATCCATTTCATTGTTCGTTAGTTTGACTTTTTCGAAGGTTACCTACAAATATATAAAAATTGTCATGCTAATTTAGCGTCAAGTAAATTTTACATTAATAATGCATAAAATGTATAAAGTATAAAATGGTTGTTTTTAATCTTCAATATTCAGCACATTGTAAATTTGAATTAACTGAATTTTATGACTTACAACTTGTTTTCGTAGCTGTTCTCCGGTAAATGGAGAATCAGGATGAACATACAGTCTTGCAGGAGCTGGTGGATCCGCTTTGCCAGCCACAAGCCAGGAAGAGCGATGGTAAGCATAACGATACCTCTTATTATCAACTGGGACGATATCCAAAAGAACCGCATAACGTTGCTCCGCCGTTAATCCCGTAAAGGAAACTCGTACAGTGGGGAACATTCGTCTAAAAAAGTGACAAGAAATAAACAGGAAATCAATTTCAAGTCATTTATAATAATATTTCTCATAAATACTCAGTAAAAAATAAAAATAGTCCACGTCATGTATCATTCTTTTATAACTAGTAAGTAGGCGTAATTGTTCAATAGAAGTACACACACATCCCATCAAGTCCCATTAGAAGTGCTCAAAACTAAAACCTCAATACTCAATACTCAATTCTCAATACTAATTGTAAATGTGGGCAAACAACAAAACAAAAGGAAACAAAAGGACATTATACACAAAAACCTACATGGTAGAAAAGAGCAAGAGTAAGAGAAAGAAAAGGGAAAAGAGCTAAAAAGCCACACACAAAGTCTTGATCGTCACGCTCATACTGTTATTGCTAAATTAAATTAAACTATTACTAGTCGGTACTTGTACAGTTCATTTGCGGTTGATTGAATGCTTTATATTATATTATGATATACAATATGCACAATATGGAGAAATGAACCATGTATCCCAACAACCACAAGGAGCTATAGCCTTTATCTATTCACAAGTGGGTGAGACAGCACTAGCAACAGAGAAAAAAGAAGAAGAGAAAAAACGACTATTGCTCTAAGCAATAAGATGGAACTCGTCCTCTCTCTCTCTTTCTGATTCTCTGATTCTCTTTTTTCTTCTTCCTTTGTGGCTTTGGTGATCAGGATGATAAGCCACTTCACTTCATTTCAGTTGTTGTATGGATCTATGGATCCGATGCACTATCTATAATGTTCCATGTACAGTGTAGAATCTAGAATGTATAATGTCTAATGTCTAAAGAGATGGGATAATAGTCAAAGAGCTAATTTGACAAGGTAAATTGTTACGGGATGAGATAGCATTATTTTCCCCCTCTCTTTAAAGTCAACTTGAATTGGGAATTGAGAATTGAGAATTGAGAATCAAGAATTGAGGATTGAGAGTTGAGTCAATGAAAATATGTATAAGAATACTAATCATCCTCAGACGTACGGTTTATCCTTCATCCAACCAGAAAAAAAACATGTATGTAGATATATAAATGCATCTAAAATCTATAGTCTACAGTCTACACTCTACACACAGACACATCTTCTCTTTTGTCTTGTCTTATCTAATATCTTATATCCTATAGAGAGTCTCTCCCTCACACCTACATTTTCCATATATACATTTTCTATAGTTAGTCTGAGTATTGAGTATTGAGGATTGAGAAGGCTGATGGCTGATGGTCGATCAACTGATACTGATTGTTGAGCAGTAGGACTCTGGCAGTGTTAACTCAATTCATTGTTATTCTCATTTGTGTGGTTACTCTTCAAGTTAAATTTGACGTGGATCGTATGTACACACTTTTTTTCTTAAAATGCGGACCCTTAAAATACAAGATACAATATCAGTAAAATGTATCAGCATCTCTCTCAGGTATAATGTGTAATGTATTTAACCATGTATTCATTCATTCCGACCAGGCTTTTACTACACACTACACACTACACACTAGACACAGATGCTCAATGGGAGATTTGGAAAACATGTATCTATCTGCTTTCACTAAAATTTCAATCTTCTCTTTCATAAATACATATAAAAGTCAGAAATCAAATGCACATTTCCAAGTCATCATCGTTATCCTGATGCTGACGTGTTTCTAGTTTCTAGTTTCCAAGTTTCCGAGCTTCGAAGCTTAGAAGCCTGACACATTGAACATTGAACTCAACTTGTGAATGTATCGTTGTGCATCACCATTGGTGCTGTCAAGTAAAGTTACAAATACAATAATGACTCTCTTGTTCACTAAAAATATATACAGCGGTCACATACATATACATATACACATACGAATGTACTTATACATAAATGTTTTTCAATTTCATGTTTCAATGTTCCAGTTTCATCTATGGCTATGGAAAATGGAAAATTGTATCTCTTCCTTGTCCATTAAGAATCAGAGGGATAATGCAAGAAATGTTAACAGTCAGACCATTTCCAATGCTCAATGTCCAATAGGTTTTTAAATAGCACAACAACAACAATAATAATAATTATTATTATACAGGTGTCTTCTTTTGTACCCCCTTGTTAGCTGTGACTTTGACTGTGACTGTGACTATCTGTATTCCGTATTCTGTATTCTACATTCTACATATAAATGACTGGTGAATGTCGACGAGTCATTTATTTCCATTTCAAGTGGTGTAATACAGGAGGATCGACACATAACAAGAACAAGGAACAAGTGTGACCCAACATCCAACATATGCGCATTACACATGGTTTCTCTTGTCTCGCTCCTCGTTTCCCATTCCTCTTTATACAGAGTATACATAATAGAGTTAGCGATGCCCTTTAATTATTTCTGCCCTTGCTACGCATACAAATATCAATATAGTCTCTGCCTTACAACTATTTCATGTTCTGCCTTCTGTATTCAAGTATTAAATTCGATTACTCGTTACGAGGCTTGTGAAGAGCCTTGTTCCGCTATTGAACTTGCAATAAATGATCTGTCCTGTCAACCCTTCACAAATAATTGTACAGACTACAGACAGACACATTTATATATTTTCTAATGTAAATTGCATATTTTACAGTGCGTACTAGATTTTTCAGTGTTTTTTCTATAGTTCTGCTAACTATTTACTGGATTCTATCCAGTTTTACAGTCAAACTTCTTTCATAGTGTACATTGTACATACATAGTTGAGATGGAAAAAAACGTAAGAATTTTATACTGCTACGCTCAATATCCTCGTCAGCTCTTGCGTTCCATCACGACATTAAAATAAAATACACATACAAATACGAATAAAAATAAAAATAAACCAGAGTACACTACACATAATATAAAATACACAATGCAACATGATATAGCGAGATTTCATTAAAATGCCAAATCTTTAAGATTTTTTCATGTTATTTTTTCCTGTAAAAAACTAGTGTGAATTTATCCATCATTCTTTATCGCCATTTCCCTTTGAAGTTCCAAAGGCTAGAGCACTACACTATTATAGTGTATAGAGTGTAAAGTGTAAAGTAATAAGGGGGGTTATTACTATTATTACTCTCACTATTAACATTTCAAGTTCATATGTATCATTACACCTTACAAGTTACACGTACAACCAACAAATAGTCCAGTAATGTTGGCTAAATACCTTTTTAAGCAGTGTAATAACAGCATAACATGATATTTACCATTTACAATGAAAATGATAATAGTACTAAGAAAATAGAATAATGTACATAGAATTTGTAAGCAGTATTACATCATGCAACTTTGAAACCTAAAATACAATACAATAACAATAAATGCGGAAGTTTCCATCAGTGTGAATCTAAAAGTTCTTATTATTTATTACACCATTTTATTGCGCGATAATTACATGTTTGAGTATGTTTCTGCGCCCAAGATTTCTCAGATATCAACAAGGTATTTTTACATGGAAAATCCACAATAAAAAATAAAATGAGCTTAATGCCTACATGCGTAATGTGTATAGTGTATACTTCCCATCAAATCCCTGAGATTTTACATTTTACATTTACCCCTGTAGCTCACATGTATAAATGAATATGTTCAATGTTCAACGTTCAACGTTCATGTAAAATTTAAGAATAAACAGAAAACAGAAAACACAAGAAAAATTCGTATCCATAAAAACTGTTTTCAAAGGAGTAAGATTTAAAATAAAATGGACCTGAGCTTTGTTTCGTGTGTATGTTTTTATGCATTTCCTCCGTTTGTTACACATTGTTATTGTTGTTGTCTACTTCAGACTGCAGGTAAATTACATACGCCACTTCACATCAAATCCCAAAGCACAAAGCACATTTTAAAACAAAACATGGATGATAAATGGCTTCTTCTTGGGGGAAATGAGTGCAACTGCTAATATAATTACTTGGTTTGAAGTTTTAAGTTTGGAGTTTGAAGTTTAAACAATTATATAATACATGCTTACTGCATAATATTAGTAGCTCCACACTAAACACAGTAAACACTAAACATTACACACATGTAAAGCATCAAACTTAATTAAAATGACTATCAGTGCTCAATGCTCAATGCTCTCTCTTTCCCCCTTATTTTCATACCACCTTTCTCCGTTTCTTTAATCTCAACAAAAAAACAAAACCACAGTAAAATGTCTAACCTCAAGTCTGATGGTAGATGGTATGTATAATGTATACTGACATGTGAGCCAAGAAAATCAACAATTTATTGAGAAAAGTAATTGGCAATGACACGTTTTTTTTCCTTGTCGTAAAAAATTTCATTCAGTTGAACACAATACAGAAACCGAAGAGAAAGAGACGAAAGCGGTAAACATAAATTGTTTCCTTTGCTTTGAACAGTTCAAGATTCAAGATTCAAGATTCAACATCTCTCTTGTATGTTTTTTCGTCAAAAAATTCCCCTTCCTTAAAACTCTAGCTCCAGCTCTAGCTCTAGCAGAATAGAGAAAGATACATTTCGTGCATACATTTATATTATTAAGTGTGTACCAACACTTTTTTTGTCAAGTAAATGTTGTAAATACAAGGAAAAACACACATTGACAAACACTCAGTCGGTGGCATATCAGCAACAAAATGCATACTTCATGTTCATGTTTGTTCTTCTGTACTTCTGTATACTGTCTACATATTTATGTACATTTGTCTACTTAAAGATTAAAGAGGTAGGTTAAAAGTATGCACATGTATTACGGGTATTTGTGTACACTATAGGGATATGTTATATGTGCTCATTCCTTTTCTTCGACAGAGGATTTTGACAGAGACGTTTTTTCCAAGTCATTTTCTCTGTCTCTGAGTTGTGAGTGATATGTATCTCTTCACTTTCGTTCTTTAGTTTTGCCTTTTGCCTTCCTTCATGTCACGCCATTTTTTTCTCCTCCTGCTCTTTTTTCTCCTTTTCATTCTTCCTACTTTGACTTTTTCCTCACTACTAACTATTAGTAAAAGAAGTAAAAGAGGGAAAAGGAGAGGAATAGAAGAAGATGAAGGAATGGAGCAGTAGTATTAGGGAGTTTAGAGTTTGGAGTTTAGTTGAAGAAGAAAACTTGGTGGTAGGTCTGTGTCTGTTGTAATAAGAGTACGCTACGCTAGAAACAAACTACGCTTGGAATCCTTTGGAATCTGCGATAATTATTTCTTTTCTCTTTACCAGCATCAGCATTTCCATCCCTTTTCCTAATCTCTACACTCTACACACAAACAAACACATGTAAATATATGTAAGATGTATAGCGTATAGTACAAGTTGGTTAAACTGGAGTAGCCTTTCCTTCTCCTTCTCTCTCTCTCCGTGTCGTCGACTTTACTCGACTCTACTCGACTCTACTCCATTCCAATCCATTTTGAATGAATCTGGAGTCAAATTTTCTCTAGAATAAGTCAGCCGTGTAAGTAATGAGAAAATTTACAAATCCAATCTGAAATCCTCATTTCAGCAAACATTTCCTTTGACTTGTGACTTGTGAGAAAATAGTAAATACGTATTCGTATTGTTTTTGTTATTATTTAGTGAATCCCTTTGAATCTCGGGTTTTCAGCTATCACAGCATCACAATTTCAAACTAGCTTTCTCAGCAGATCAACAACCAAGAATCAAGACTCGAGACTCAAGAATCTAGAATAAAGAATCAAGAGAGATTTTAATCAGACTAGATCAAGAACAAAGAAGATGAAGATGAATACTTCATCTCTTTTCTCTCTATATCTTTAGAAGCATACGGTTCAAGTTGAAACTGAAGGAACGTAGCAAATCCTGGCTTCCTGTCAGAAACTACAAGATATCATTAATACATGTAGATTTTAGATGTACATGTATAGCAAGTACAGTGAATTTATTATGTATATTGTGTATTGTATATATAGCCTGACAGTGTGATCAAGAATCAAGAATCAAGAAAGTCTTTTCTCCGTCTTGATCCTTTTTTTACAACTCGTGGTTTATATTGATCCTTCTATTTTCTCTACACTCTACACTCTACAGTGTACATTGTAGATGCTGTTAATCAGATAAAAGGAGGAAGACAGAAAAGGATAGAGAAAAGTGAGACAATGAGAAGCGAATGAAGCTCTCTTCAATCTCTTTCGCTCCAATCTCTTTCAAGTGAGCTATTACTGTCGACTTGAAAGAAGAACAAGGAGAAGAAAGGACATGAAGACATGAAGACGTGAAACCCTATTCCAAAAAAATACGGTTGTACATTGTACATGTATAGATAATAGTAATAGATATGTACACTTGCCTCGTCGACATCCTGAAAGTGAGACGTCACTTGGTACTTGTCACATGGTAGTAGACTTTAGAACTCTAGATTCTAGATTCTAGACTCTAGACTCTAGTCTGTATTCGGTATTCCGTATTCCGTATTCACTGTGTGTGTGTGTGGACGGTTTAATTGTGAATTTGGAATCCGAACGTAACTAATTGTACGAGGAAGAGAACATGATCTCATGTGAACTTTCAGTAACTTGCCTCATACCAATTTTGATGATGAGCCCGATGATCAGTGTTTTGAGGTTGATGAAAAACACCCGCCTGTAAGTAGTAGGTAGTAAGTAGGCAGGCAAATAGCATTGAGCATTGAGAATTGAGCAGTGCTGAGCATCGCCATGTCGACTTGAATCTTGAGACTTGAGACTCGAGACTCGAGTTGACAAGACACTTCCTTAACATCTCACTCCTTGTAGAAGTAGATGTAAATGTAAATGTAAATGTACATTATGCAGACATGCTAAATCAGATAGGACTAAGGGAAGTCCGAGGGAAAAATCCCTAGCAAATTTTAACTTGAAACACAGTGTACACTGTACAGTGCAGACGATTTTTAGTGTGAAAATTGAATAAAAAAGACGGAAATAGAAATCCGCTGATAAGTATGTGCATAATTATTATGAGTAATAGCTGTCGTAACCCTCATTACTAAAAGACCTTTTTCACTCTTTCAAGGGTGGAGAAAGGATCAAAACTCAGAATGTACTGCATGCATAAAAATTAAAGATGGTAAAACTAATTTGACACATTTGACATTACACTTTATATTTTATATAATAATTTCAATAATAATTATTGCTATTACATTATTAGCCATACTTTTTTACTATATAATTTATAATTATCACGTTTATAACCATCAAACACATGAAGAGTGCATACAGCATAATCATACAAAAAGTTGTCTGCAGTCTGCGCACTAGACTGTAAATTCTAGATCCTAGATCCTAGATTCTAGAATCAAGATATTGAATGTGAATAGAGCATTTCATTGAAAACAAGTTTACGTCTCAATACTTTGTGTCACAAGTCACAAGTCACAAACAAATTTTACATGTTATAAACACCCACAACCCACAACTCACAATCCACAATCCACAGTAGCATATTTCCTAAGTCTATATAAATTCGTTTCCTCCTCTTCCTCTTTACTGTTCATGGAAAAAAGAAAAACGCTTGCTGACTTTTATCCCTCTTTTCTGTTTCTGTTTTCACCATTCTCCATTCTCCTTCTCTCTCTGTTTCAAAGTTGTAAGACTTGTCAACTTGACGTCCACATATAATAAAAATATTTGTAGTAATATTTAAAAAAAGGTTTACTATACTTTCGACACTCCAAGCTCCAAGATGTACAGATTACAGATTAGCTACGAAAACCAAACCACACTTGCGTAGCATAAAGACATATTTATAGATGTATTATATGTTCATGTACACATGTACACAGAGTATAGATGAAAGCAAGGTTTTATTTTGAAATAATCTCATCAAACCTTCTACATTGTACATTCTGCATTTCTCCTTTCTACATCCAGTCACTTGGGAGTTGAGAGTTGCCCTCATCGATCAACCGAAACCAACCAACGAGAAAATATATACGTAAAATAAGAATGCTATATCAAGAAACAAAATGAGCAAGTACGTGTACGTACTTTTGTCCATGTCCATGTTCATGTACATTTTACATGTAAATGGTATGATACATGCAAGCTTGCATGCATTTTTATTCAAATATGCACACACTGCACTAAAAATACATGAGCATTTATGATCCTTCATCATATCGTAACCATAATCGCTATATATTATTAAGGACGACTTGACTATAATGAGAATTTAAGGAGGAGAATTATTTTGAAATAAAAGCTCCTATCACATCCTTGTTCAAGATTTTTATTTTAATAAAGTAAATGTGATACATTTTCATTTTTCTCTTGGAAGATATAGTAAAAAAATAATACTAATAATAATAATAATAATGATATAGGCATAGATATAGTAAACTAAAAAGTTGTGTATGTGCATACATATCCGTTTACTCGTCAATATGACAGTATAGTTTATGGTCAGGTCATAGGTGGTCACGATTCTGACATTATTACACACATCTTTACATAAAAATGCGACAAACAAATAATCACATACATGTGAAGAGTTCAACTGGGGCAAAATTCAAATTCAAACTCAATCTCTTTTGAGTCTTGAAACTTTGTCATCGAATCTAGAACCTAGAATCTAGAATCTAGTTTCTAGTCGTCGTCACGTCGTCAAAAGTCAAAACTCGAAACTCAAAGCTCAGTCTATGTATAATCTGAATAAATATACGAATAAATAGTAAATGAAAGGAATCGGAAGAGATATTTTTGTTTATAAAAGTCACAGCTCATGAATGTACTCTTGAGACTTGAGATGAGTAAAATTAACAAGAAGGACAGATGAACATGTCTCCTTACACTTTTTATTGCTCTACAGATAAATTAAAATCTCAGTTGAGTCATAAATTATACATTTTACTGCCTCATCCTACACTCTAAACTCTACACTACACTGTTGGCTATAGCGAATAGCGAATAAACGTAAAATATACTTTGTATTATTTGTGAATAAACAGAAACTCATGAATTATCCTTTGAATAGTAACAATTTAGACTGTTTTCAACCATTTTCTAACCTTTTTATCACTCAACTTTAACTATTTCCGTTAAAATTCAAATTGTACAAGTAATTAAACACTCTTTCATACTCGATTCTCAATTCTCAATTCTCAATTCTCAATTTGTATACTGTATACACGATACTCCTGCTGGACTGTAAAACAACATTTTTTCATACTATGAACATCAACATCAATATCAATATTGTTGTGTAGTTTATAGCATGGATTTGTAAAGCTATCAGAAACATGACGGTCACTAGCACTAGGCAGAACTGACTAGTGAATGAATATTTATGCAAGTTTTTCAACATTTCATGTACAATGTACATTGTACATGCAATCGTGGAACAAGAGAACAAAGTCTCAAAAAAACAATAAGAGAAAAAAACCCCGACAGTAAAAAACAGTGAACCTCTGTTCTCTGCTCTCTGGATGCATAGACAGGAACAAGGCATCAAAATAAAATGAATAATGACCTATACGGTCTAGCCTCTAGCCGATGGGCTCGGGCTCATACATGTACATTCTATCTATACACATGTGTAAATTCATTCTCTATGTATTTGAAGAGTGACACAGGAAATAGAAATGACTGAAACGAGCCTATTCTTTTATTTCGGAATATTGCAATCCCTTCACACATCAAACATCAAACATATCTATCTATATTCTATAGATGTATCCAAAATATAAAATATAATATACACATGAATTCACGTACGTGTAGAATGTAGAATGAAGGAAAACAATAATAAGTCAAAGCCTAATCAATTTTTCTATTGCGCATATCATGTAAGAGCAGAGCATGCTCCTTCACATAAACGACCCACCAATGCATTTACTCCATATATTGTACATTGTACATGCTATATGTATATGTATATCTATATCTATATCGATAAGTGTATAAGTGGACACCTAGTTTTTTCCCGGTCCTCTTTTTTTCTCTTTCTCTCTCTCTCTCTCTCTCTCACTCTCACTCTGTTTCAGATGGTGAGGGAAAGCGTACATTATTTCCTACAACAAAATTACTCAAACGGAACAAGTTAATGTGATTTTCAATATGAAGGGCAGTAACACTCATTCCCTACAATTATATTGAGTATTGAATATTGAGCATTGAGCATTGAGTGCTTTCAATATGAAATTATACTAAATTCTCTATACATAGTAAAATGACAAATGTACAACAAAAAGTGCATTTGAACAATTATCAATTATCAATAAAAAAAATTGAAATTGTTTAAAAATCATAAAGCAACACATGCACCTTTTTGTCTTTTAGTTTTGTATAAATTATTGAATTATGAACACAGAAGTGCTGAGATGGTCGGTGCATTGAGCATTTAATATCAGCGTACGGAATTGTTCACATAAATACACATGTGCATAGAGACAGATAGAGGTTTCCTATCATGATGTAGATCACTGTGAAAAGGCGTTGCTGCCTTTTAGAATGCAGAATCTAGAATCTAGAATCAGGAAAATAATCAATGTGTGAATGTTGTGTTGTGTTAGGCTTGTCACTGGATATGTACGTCATTTGTAGTTTGTAGTCACCAAGATTAGAGATTTCAGATTAAATCCCTCTTTCGATATTTTCATACTCCATACATTTTTCAACATGCACAAGCATATCACCATAAATGTATCTAGTATCTAGTATCTAAGCACTCACATTATGGTATACAGAATATTATGTACAATGTACATGCATAATTTGTATACTTTATACTTGCACACAGTCTGTAGTCAGTAGTCAGTAGTCAGTAATAACCAGCTTTTTCAAAGTGCAATTCTGTTTTGAGTGAGTAAGTGAGTGAAAGAGTGAGTGGTGTTCAACAGAGATGGTGATAATCAAGTTTTGATGTGGCGTGTATTGAGAACTAATGAATATCACTTGACAACTACAAGTCGGAGTCGGGTATAAGTGAAGAGAACAAGAAACAAGAGAGAGGACAAAAATGGTACACACGCAAACACCACATCATCAAATCAACTCGTACTCGTACTCTTTAAAACTCAATACATAATACATGATGAAAAATACATGCATGTACATATATGATATATTTTTATATTTTATACATCTACATCTACATTTTTTTCCTCTGTCGCTCATTCACCACCACTCCTTTTCTTCTTGTTTTCAACTTGGTGTTAGTTTTATGCCTTTATGCATTAAACTTCAACGAGAGAAATATAGTATAATATTACAGAACAATAAACTAAGACAAAGTTATGTGATACAAAATCAAAGCAAGAGGCGAGATCAGAAGATCACGGGCAGTGAGAGAGAGGTAAAAAAGCTGACTAACAAAATTATTTTGTC
>JAQGBH010002925.1:0-21961 GCA_034698265.1 Sminthurinus aureus
ATCTACTCAGGTGTAGGTAACTATAGAGCCATCAGCCCGAAAGATTCCATCAACTTTAATTTTTTTGGGCCACCCTATTCTACAGATACAGATATTGCCACATCTAACTATCCAATTATCTAAAAGTTTGTGAAAAAGCTGTACAAAATGTTCTTCTACATAACCCATTTTGTGCTGTGTATTTTTTGTTGTACTGCTCATGTAACAAAAAATGAAGGCGAAACGATAATATTTGAAAGTTGAATGTGAGGACTAAATTCTGAAACGACGTTTATGTCAATTGCCGAAATCGACTGCGATTGTGAAGTAAGCATTGAAACTACGAATTTTCCTAAACACCAACAGCTCAGCAACTAGAAAATTTAAATCGAAGGGAATGTCAATGACATCAGACACAAGTCAACTTGTCTTCTCGCTATCTAAGATTTACAATCTACAGCTATGTAAATTTTAGAGATGTCACCTAAAAGTTTCACCAATGCTTTACCTCTAACTTACCTGAAAATCTGAGAACTGAATCAGTGCTGTGCATGTACGGACAACTGCAAGTGACTGGTGTTTGGTATTGGTATTGGTATTCTTCAGACTTGAGACTTGAGATAAGTTTCTCTGCATTTAAATTTCTGACAAAAATAAAGCCCAGTTTTGTACACAATATACACACATGAGTTCTTACAAGATAGTAGACAGCACAAGAAACAAGAAACGTTGGCAATGTCTCCCCATTCTCCATATTTTCTGGTTACGTTTGATAAGATGAAACAAAGTTTGCTCAAAGTCTTGATAAATTAGGTAAACCTCAAAAACTCAACTCCCTGATAAATTACGAAACACAAGTTTATGATACTTTATATTGTATTGACATTTTCTCCTATGCCATGACCAAACTGGAAAGTATTTAGCATTTAAAGTTTAAAGTTTCTGTGTCCCAGGAAAATTTAAGATTTTTGGCTCAATGGTCCTATTTTAAGAGAGAGGAACGAATTCAATTAGTAGAATGATGAGCAATGAGTTGGATCGAAACTCGAGAGTCGAGAGTCGAAAGAGCGCTGTCTCCTCTTACCATTAGAAGTTAGCAAGTTTAAAATGTGTAGTATCAAAACCAAAAACGCCTGTCAGAATTAGCAAACATAGGAGCAAATACTCTGATCCGCATTACAACTTTCCTTTTTCGTGTAGGAAAAATCATTGTAATAATTATAGTGCATTTCTAAATGAATTGTTGCTGTTGCTGATGGTTTTTTGCTTTATTTCAAAAAATGTACAAAACAAACAACTTTTATATTATTACACGTTAAAATACCGAGAGTTGAAAGAAATTATTACTGTTTTATTTCGTCAATTTTTCATGTGGCGTGTTGCAGTAATAATGCTTTTACTTGTTTTTCCCAAGTCCCGTTTCCATCCTCGATCCTTGATTCTCGAGAACCCGGGCTAAAACACGAGAGATGGGAGACATGAGCAGGAGTATAAAGAAAGACGAAAGGCTTATAGAAGGAAAATGTCATGTGTACATATGAACTATGAACAATGAACATTGCACATTTTTTCATTGTTTATGCCTATACCTTTTTGGTTTCTACATTCTACAGAATATAGAGTACATAGCAAGTGGATTTCATTGTGTAATGATGTGCCTTGTAAATTACAGGCCACGTTATTAAGACATATATGTTATCCCTCCTCGACTTTTATTATTTATAAGTAAGCCTTTTACTTTTTTTGTTCCGAATTTTGTGCTTTGTATTCTGTACATCATGCCCTTTTTATAGTATAGGAATGTAGAACATGATGAGTACGATGATTCTGAGAGTAACGGAAGAACCAGGTTCCGATTTATATATTGTACATTGTACATGTGCATAAAATAATATAATATAAAAATACAATGTACAAAGAAAAACAGAGGTTAAATTAAATTATCAAATTCTACGTTCTTCACGCTACACTCTACACTCTACACTCTACACCATTCTAGATTTCTTTTCCTCTTTTAACCTTCAACTTTTTCCGTCCAACTTAACTGCTTAACCGGCGTCCATCGCCCGGTCTTTTTTGTGTGTTGCCTAATCGCTCTTCTTAACGTAGCTTTTCTTTCTTATCCATTTTCCATGTACCATGTTGTGGAGGCGCGCCTGTACTGTTTTTACTGCTACGTTACAATTCGATTAAATTAGATGCTTAAAAGAAAAAGTCACCTTCTTTCACAATGAAACAACAGAGAAATTTGAGACTTATACTTGTTGTTTTATTTTACGATGTAGATTATCCATCAGCTCAACTTTTCACTGTACAATGTACAATTTATACGCTGTGTGTGCAATGTACATTGTAGATTGTAGGTTGTAGATAAAGAACAAAGAACGGTAAGTGAGTGAGTGAGTGAAATAAGGAGGTGAAGAAGAGTGAGTGAGTGAGTTAGCGTTGAGTTGAGTTAGAAATAATTTATTTATGTTCCAGCAGTTTATTATCCTTAGACTGGTTTATAGTTCAGGAGGTTTATGCATACAAAACAGGGAAAACGGAATAATAATAACATGCCGCACACAAGATATTCAGATATGAAGATGCGGCATACACCATACAACTTTATGTAAACGGCATATGGTGCGGTATATTCTTTCTCTTTTCTCTCCGCTTCTTCTTCTCCGTCTTCTTCCTCTTCTCTTTCTTGCAGAAAGTTGTGTGGACGATTTTCCATTTGTATATTTTACACACTCGACTTGCTTCTCATCATCGTCATCATTATCATCATTATCATTATTATCAACATTATCATGATGAGAGGAGGTGAAGAAGAACCATAAGAACAAGAGGACGAAGACGAAGGAAAACGAGAAGGTAGTCGATAACTTGGTAGCGCTTACTTCTTACTACTTACTACAAAGAGCTACCGAGTGTAACGGCGGCTAGGTGTATTTTATTATATTTCTGTTTGTGCTTAGTTCTATATTGGACTGAATCGAAAAACAACACAAAACAGACCAACGCAGACAAATATGTGTATACAAAGTCATTTAGCGGTACACTGTACATTATACCTTATATTATTGTGATGTATTAAACCCGGCACCCAGGCAGCTTCGGAGCTCAGATTCTGTACATGTATAGCTAATGATGAGTCGGTGGATGGACTCTGTAAATTTTGCACATAGTATAAAGGAAGACTGTACCGTAGACTGAAGATAATAGAGCTTGACCTATGAAGTTTCAAACACGGGTAAAGTTCTTAAACATTGTTTGTTGTTGAGCATTTGTTAAAATATCTATGCAAATTTCATAAGTTCCAGTTCCAGTTCCGGACTCAGTTTTATTCCATATCCCATGTTCTGTACAAAATATTATACGGTACAAACTACACACCGTACAATGTACAATGTACATCTACATTGGTTAAACGGATGGTGTGTACACGGTGGTTTGGTTTAGTTTGTTTTTCTATTTCCATTTTCCATATAATAAGAAGATGAAAGGGAAAAGTAAAGGCGAGGAAGAGAAAAGAAAGAAAGAAGGAAAGAAATGGAGAGTTCTCGTTTGTTGAGCGTTGTACGTTGTACTTTGTACCTACCACTTGTGCTTGTGTATGGTGTATGGGTGAACCCAAGTGAGCACTTCGCCGCATTGCTGTATCTTTTACTCATATCATGCCTCCTGCCCTACTGTAATGGTGCACAATGTGCAGTGTACAATCTACAGTCTACAATCTACATTGTTTACATATCTCCAACTTTCATACATGGCCTAACTTCTAACTTCCAACTTTGAACCATCCCATATCCCATACCCCGTACCATAGGTGCATATGCTGACTGAAATTTGGAGTACAGATATAGCTAAAATAGACAAATGCGGATATTCGTCCTCTCTGGCCATTAGTATGCAGATTGTATCCATACTCCATACTGCAGAATACATCACCATCCCATGTAAAATGTACGAGAAACAAAATATAACATGTAGTACATTATATTATGCGAACACAAAATGAAAGTGAAAGGTTAAAAAATCTAATTGGCCAGTGGGTATTTAGCTGGGGCCTTTCTCCCCATACACTAGACACTAGACACTAGACATTAGACCCATGTACATTTATAATTCTTGTCCAGATCACTCGTGAGTAAAAATCCAGACCAAGACTTGCTTTAATTTCTGTTTTCCTCGTACACAAACACACACATGTAATTCTGTCCTTTGAGGTTTGAAATTTGAAATTTGATATTCAGTGTGCAGTGTTCAGTGTAATGGGTAATAGGAAGAGTTTGCAAAATACGAATCCGAGAAATATGTAAAATTTAAAACAAAATAATACTGTAGATTGTAGATTGTAGATGGAAAACCAAAAGTAAGGCTAAAAATAGGATGCTCAATTCTACAGTATTTTCTTACTTCAGGTTTCTGGATTCTAGATTCTAGTTTCTAGTAGACATTGGCGTTTGAATTTTAAATTGTATCTAGGTTAGTAAATGATTATATAATATGCCACAGAGTCTACAATCATGGAGTCGACTGAGTTTAATTTGAGATTTAAATTCCAAATTCCATCTTGAATTACTATTCAAGAGGTATAATTTCAACATTCACCACTGTTTAGCTATGCTGTTGGATTCCTTCTGAGTTCTGAGATTTTAGATGCTATAAATGCTGGACTATATTCTAGATTCTACACTCTGCATACAAACTACGAAAATGTACATGTGTCTAGTGTCTGCTGTCTACACATTTTGTACAAGCATATGCACAAAATTTCAAATTTAACTCACAAAAGTGGAAGTGAAACGTGGGATTTGGGATTTAAAACATTTTGAATTAGAATTGTAATTAGATTTTTAACTCGACATAAGATACAAAATCAGAACCAGTTTTTTGTGCATTATAAATGATAATAATTCATAATGACTGTACAATGTACATTGCACATTGCACATATTCGTTTTAAACTGAAGAAAACGCATCCAAAAACTTTCAAGTTAAAAAAAAAGAAGTAAAAGAAAAAATTACAAAACTTTTGTACGGGAAAATCAACGAGCATTCATTTATGAATAATCTTTATTTCAAATATTAAGAAGACTTAAGACTTGTTTCTTGTTTCACAAGAATAATCCTTGATTAATGCGTCAAAGAATCGTATAGTTTTCCGCGCACAGAATTTAAAGTTTAAACACTTAAGTCTAGGAATTTTAAGCAACTTTTAGAAAGCCTAGCAGAACTACACAATTCACACAACACACAGATCATATTCGGTTTAAAATTGTGGGAACGTTTCGGATTGTAGAGAATAGGGAAAACGGATGTGGTTGTGGTGAAAGAAAAAAGGAGCGGGCGTAACAGGGTAAATTTTGTGCAACTCCTAAGGGTCTTCATCGTGTTTTCATTTCACACTAGCACCATCACCAACCATCAACTATCAACATTATCATTATTTTGATGTGAAGCATGCGGTTATGTATAGAGTATGGACTGTAGAAGATGAAGTATAGATCATGTATTGTGTAGGATGTACATTATTTTACATCGGGGCACAAAACGTGCTAAAGGCAAAACTACTTACAACTTAAAACACTCAATGATTTTCTATTTTCTACGAAACAATCTTATATTTATCATTGGCTCGTTTTTTGGAAATTTTTAAATTACTAAATAATAAATAATATTGCTATTTGTGTTTAGTTGAACTATATTTATAATTTCTGTGTTTGCATAGATGTAAAAAAATACACACAAACATGTACACAAGATTTAAGATGTAATTGGATATTTTTTTGGGACGGTCGCCGGTTTTATAATATTCTATTCATTTCATAGAGGAAAAAATGCCTACTTACTCTTTAAATTAAGTAGAGAAAGTTTTTCTCTTCCTCTTTCTGTTTACCATTTACCAAATCTTGTCCCTGATTTTAGTTTAACGTCATTCTCCATCTTCTTTTTTGTCTCGAATGTGAAAGTGGTGTTTTAGAAAGTTTGCAAGTATTTTCAGATTTCCAGTTTCTAGCTTCCATTGGAGAGTGGATAATGGATAAAAACTGAAATAAAAGAGAGAAAGTGAGAGGAAAAGACATCTTGCTTCAAGGATAACATTTTGATCCCCATTTTCACAGAATCGTTTATTTTAGCACAGTATAATGTATGCTGTACAAAAAAATCCATGTGCTGTGTGCAATATGCAATACATAATGTATTGTACTTTTAGGCTGTTTATTGTCTGCAATTTTCGTATTTTTCGTACGCCTAAGTTTTGTCTTTACTTCCCATGATGCCATCTCAACTTGTACACTGTACATTGTAAATTTTACATACAAGAAACTTATGTATGCTTTATACTGCATATTCACAATCTCATATTCACAGAGACTACAGAAAATAGGAGTATAATCAGCAGATTTGGTTGTCTACTTTTTCTGTAAAAAATACAAGAGCAAGAAAGAGAGCAAAAAACCGGTGAAAGTGGAACTAATATAAAAGTAGTAAATAGTAAAGTATAGGAGTAAAAATATGTCGAGGGTGAAAACGATTTATTTCTGTGTACTAAACTCATTCTCAGGAATCTGAAATTGGATTTTGAGTAACCCGTAAGTACTCAAACAAGCTCATATATGTACATTATACAATAGAATAGGCGTAATATTTCTATAGATATAACATCTAGTGTCTATGCTGCATTATTACATTGCTTCCCTTGCCACGAGGCACTCATGCTCTTTTCTACTTTCGACTCTCGACTCTCGACTCTCCCCTTTCTACTTTCTATAATATAATCTAGACTAGTTGTGTCATCATGTGAACATGTCAATGTGCCGGTTTAAAAGCCTTTTCAAAAAAAGTACCAGTAGCACATAATGTAGAACGTAGGAGGTAGGAGGTAGGAGCATTAACGGTTTACACTTGTTCCAAGTTTCAAGCTGTAAGTCTGATGTGGGATGTGGGAACGGGAATTACGAGGTTAAAGCCTAAGCCTTGATGAGATGGGTGGAGTGTCAATCCATTTCATCGGTCACTCCAAAATCCGTATAATTTGTCCAACCGCCCAGAACCCAGAACCGTACTTACATTTTCCTATCTCCTATTTATAAAAAAGTAACAAAGAAAAGCCATGCTAAGTACACGCCACATACATACATACATGCAATTTACAAAAGCTATCAGTGGAAAGTAGAAATGTCACCTTTTTCCTTTCGTCTTTTGTCTTTTCGCTTACTTTCAACTTCAGTCTTCAATATTGTACTGTTATTATCGCATCATCCCCTCAAGTTGAACTTCACGACCCAAGTGTTTTTCATTTGTTCTTTCTTGTTTGTTCATACACGACATTTGACAGCCGATACTGGCGTTTCTCTCTGTTTAAAAACCTTCAAAATCCCTCGAGAATCATTGTAGACTTTCTCTTTCTCTTAACTCTTGACACTATTGACTCTAGACTCTAGCCATTCTCTTACGATCACTGGATCCCAGATTCCCAGATTCTAGACGCTGGTTTTTCTCTTGTTGCTGCTCTTTCATCTTTTATAGTTTAGTTTATTAGTAAAATCATTCAGTACAAAAAGACTGGTTTTCATGATTTCCAAATATTATCATTATTTATCCAGTGATAAATAACACGTTTGACACTGCAGTGTCAAATGTAAATAATTCTCTACTTTGCTATTGTTCTTGTTTACTCTCACGATTTTCTTGGATCGCTGTTGTTGTGTTAGTTTTCACTCGCCTTACAAAACATTGGTCGTGAATTGTGAAATTTCTATAGTTTCTATAATTCACAATTCAGAGACCTTCAAAATGTCTCGAGTCTTGAGATTTTGAGGTGTAGAAAGTAGAACGTTTCCTCGACTTGTCGTCCGTCATTCTGAATCCAAATCTGGAAAGTGTTAGTCGGGAACTTTTGAAATACTGAAGTAAGTAATAATAATAATAATAATAATAAACATTATTAATGCATATACCGCTCAATATTTCTTTGAAGAGGGTAAAATGTAGGACACACACCATTCACATGTACATTTTACCAAGTTCATGAACGTATATGAATCGAAATGGAGGAAATATGTCATTTTCATGTTTAAAAAATGAGGTAGGAATATACATGATAAAAAATTTAAGTAGCTTTTTTGACAATCCAAAATTTATGATTCTATTAGTCATACATTCACTTTCACTGCGACCTACAACATCCGCACACACTTTTAACGTAGATTATACACTTACCTCAGAATATTTTATGACTAGAAAAGTGAGCATATTGCACTGGCATGAGCCCGGCATATCGCAGCCATAGTCCATAGTACACAGTCACAAGGATCTGCGAGCACCAGCTCCTTTTTCATTTACCGTTCCAGGCTCGGCTAACTGGAGGTTTGAGGTACATGTAGGATAGAGGATTTAGCATATGGCTACTTATTGTAGTTGTAGTTGTACATTGTAAATTTTGTACGGCTTACAACTACAAGTAGACATCATACAAAACACCGGCCGTATGTCTGCAGTCTAGAGTCTAGTATCTAGTGATAACAGTAATAATAATTTTTACGCAGTTCCCTCCCAAACATGCAAATAGAGTAGGAGGAGGTTCTGTACGCTCTATACATGGATATTATACACTTTTTACTTTTTATACATGTATTATGAATATTTTATGCTTAATACCACACATTCAAAGAATGTATTCTGTACGGAGTACCCGCATGAAACGCATATATTTAGTTTGAAGTTTGGAGTTTGGAGGATTGTATATGAAATATTAATATTTAGTATGTACAACTTTTAGAGCGGAAATGAATGGGTATTTTTGCATACATGTACAATGTACAATGTACAATATAAAGTGAACAGTGTACAGTGTAGAGACAGGTTTGCTTTAGAGTGAGTCTGAAACTAATATGACAGCTTTTCACCGTGATACAGTGTGGAAAGGTGTAGATAGGTAGCTGCTAGACTCTAGATTCTAGATGGATGGATGGATGGATGGATGAATGTAGGTCTGAACATCAATATTTCTAAACTGTTTATTGCTTTCTTCATCCCTTACTCCCGATTCCATTGACGCAGTCCAAGGTTTTTTCTCACTCCGTTTTTTGCACTACTCTACTCTCATCTATTCTACTCTCTCAGTTTAGCAAGCGCAAACCATTGTAATATTATGATATGTTATAAATTATAATGGATCAAAACTACTGGACTCTGGACTCTGGACGCGGAAAAATCAACTTATAGTAATCATTTTTCACAAACCTGTACTTCAATTTCTGTGTTTAACGTCTAGAAATTTGACTTGCGTATAATGTACCGTGTTTGTCTACAAAATGATAATTCCATTTCAATTTTCAATACCCAGTCAGAAAACTACAGGCAAAATTTCTATCATAAACTATAAACGTTACTTCAGCTGATCATTTCGTTGCCTTCTTTCACCGTGTTTAAACGGTAAACACTAATACAATGGTGTATTCATTTGTGGTTCTCCGTAAAAATATACTGCGTACTTGGACTGTAAAAAAATAAACACAAAAAATCTGGATATTCAAATCGGAGATGTTTCACTTTCTCTCTAGACTCTAGACCTTATAGATTTTCTATCAGTTCAGTATTTACTTGTACGTTGTATCTGAATTAGAAACTCCAAAGAACATGTACTTATGCTATATAAAAAATATAAATAAAATTCAATGGATAAACGAAGATACGAGGTACAAATAGTTTGTACTTTGCAATATTAAGCAACTTGCAGAGCAGATGCACAGAGAAAAGGCGTGTTTTTTGCAGTTGCCGGCAGTTTATCGGTATTTTATGTTTTATGATGTCCGGAAAATCATGTTGGGCAAGCAAGCTTGAGCTTTTTCAGAGAACACATGAGGGACGTGTGACCAGATTCCAGACTTCAGACTTCAGACTAGAGGATAAACGATAAAGAATAAACCGTTAAACGGACCATACACATGTATATGAGTTTATCAATGTGAAGAGGACTTGTTCTCCTTTTAAAATAAAAGTGACCATGACAAACTACAAAATGCTTTATAATTTTCTGTATATTATGTAAAACGCATAGCATATAACATATAACATAATATAAGACTTAAAAGTCGCTTTAATTTTATATCAGGCCACTTTAATTTTATGAGATCATCAGTACAGAATAGTACTGCATAAAATGTAGCAGATATATTGTTTAATGAATGTGGAACAGACAACGGAAAAAGTTGAGGAAAGTGTTCGGAGAAAAGGGATTTTTGTGATGAGTTGAGCTAAAACGAAATAAGCCGGAGTACTGAGAACGTACCATACACTTTTACAATCTACATTGTAGCTATTATATAATACATAAAGTAGAAAAGTATTTCGTTTTTCGTTGGCTGTTGGCTGGCTCACCTTCAAAAATTTACATATTTTCCGGGTAAACCTGGTAAATTCCGCAATTTGTATAAGTTCTAGAGGTTGTTTGCCGAGTAATTTGGTCTAATTAAATCCGAGAGTTTTGTACCAATCCAAAGGAATTCAATTCTGTTTCAGCGCACACCGAGAGTTTTGTCCTTTATTTACTCTACGGATTTTGTTCAAAGAGAATTCTTCAAATTGAACAACTTTTGGGTGGTTTTGCGCTTCATCTTGATTCTACTTCTTCCTACTAGCTACCTCCTTTTACATCTTTTTTGCCATCCTATTTTCTGTACAGTCTACTATGTTCTATGTTCTATGTACTACGTATAAGATTGATACGCATTAAAATGTAAGCATATAATACTGCCTAGAGGAGTGCATAAAATGCAAACTTTATAGATACTAGCACTAATTCAGAATTGGAATATTTCGAGTTATGAAATGTCTCGCGGATGGACATACTTTATCTTTTGTCTTATAGTTTTTCTAAATTGTTTCTACAATTTACATTTCTTTACTTTAAAATTGTTCTTTTTTGTATCGTGAAGGAGTCTTTTAGCATACAATCAAATCAGTTCAATTTTACAGGTTTCCTGTTTACATTCCATTGAATATTTTAGGATTTTTTAAAGAAATAAATCCAGTTTTCCTTCAAAATTTAAAATCTGTTTCTGGTTTCTACACCTAGGGAAAAAATTTGTCTTTTGTGTCACTTCCCATCAAACTGTGGAAAACAAGTGACAAGTTGAAATATGTAAAAAGTACAAAAAAGGAAAGTTACAGTTCGCAATGTCTGTACCATAATAGCATAATATGTGTTCATTGTTCAATCTCAATTCACAATTCTCAAGGACTGTAAGCTGCAAATTTCAAAATTTGTTTTTACTGCACAAAATGTAAAATAAATTCCTCCTGACTTTGCCTTGAGAGTTGAGTAGATGAAGATTTTTCATTCTTTTGTATATTTTACTATATTGTTATTTGTTATGTATTCAATTTATTTTTTACCGGATTTTCATGAAAAATCTACTATACAAAGAACATGAGTCGGTAAAGTAATATCAAAACTCAAAACTCAAAATTTACGTTCGTCTCGAGTCTCCACATCGTTTTAATTTTTACCTTCATCCTTCATCTACCATTTCTATTTTTCACAGTGATACTTTTCCATCCTTTATCAAAATGTGGAAAGGAAAAAGACGATGTAGAAATTGTAAAATAACAAACGGTTTTTGACATTGACTCTTTCTCACACCCCGTCAACATCAACATCAAGATCTTACACAACTAAATGTATAAATATAAATAATATAGTCAAAAGCTGAGCGGAGCTTGTGGACAAGACGCGATTCTTCATCCCTTTTCTTTTCTAAATTGTGTGAATAAGCAAGCAGAAGGCAAACGAAAAGCGACACAGATTCACCATTCACAATTCACAATCCACACACATGTCTGAGTATATGTGCATTTTATCACGTCTTTTGTGGTATTCTGTAATGTGTAATATGTAATATGGTGTTGGATCAAGTTATTCCGAATTCCAAATTCCAACTGTGAATTGTGATTGGGACTGCAGACTGCAAAGTGAAGATTGAAAGTAGGATTTATGTATATGCACATTTGCCCATGCCCATGCCATGCATATTACATTCTAGATACTAGATTCGAGACTCGAGACTCGAGACTCGAGATTCTAGATTCATACAAAGTTAGAAATAGAGGGAATTGAGGAAACTGAGTGAGACAGAGTCGACGATGCAATTTTTGTTATCTGTACCACAACCTCTGCCTCAAGCCTCAAGGTTTTCTTTCTCTCTTCTTTCACTGTTTTTCTCCTTCTCAATCTCTGCCTCTCTCTCTGTGTTCAGTGTTCAGTATTCAGTATGTACTGTTCAATGTTTTGAGAGCCCGCCAAAGGGCCAAGTGCCAAATCTGGATCCATCTATCCATTCTGCTTCTTTGCCCCTTTTCTTTCCTAGGCACAAGTGAGCAAAAAGCACGGCATCGCATGGCACATAACTATTCATACTACATTCTACATTCTACATGCACCACATATAGCTAATCATGTAGAATGTAGATATACTTGTCTAGTCGAATTCGAATCTGTGCTCGGTTTTCGGGATATGGTGTGAATTTTTACTATAAATACAGACAGAAATATTCGTGTAGACTGCAGACTGTAGACAGTTCAGTTGCATGTAGGATGTAGGACAATATCAAATTATTTTTGCAAGTTGTTCACTTGCATCTCTGCCGGTTTTACTCATATCACAGAAAATTCCACAACACACTATACACTATACCAAATGACATACAAAATACAAAATGTATACAAATTCACCACTTATCATCATGTTCAACTGTTTAAATGTACGTAATCTTTTTAACACTTGGTTTCTTCATTGTTCATCTCCTTCTTCGTCTTTGTCGTCATCTTTTCTGTTCATGTCCCTGAACATGGAAAAACACGCTCTTTTTCAATTTCAACGCGACTGTACTCCCTTCTGTTTTTGTTTGATATGGTACATCATTTCTGTATATTTGACACATATTTTGATTTGTGTTTTGTGTTTTACATTAGAAATTAGAACACAAAATTTTTCTGAGCGGATTCAAATAAAATCCTCATATTTTATGTCTTAAAAAGGACTTTTATTTTACACTTTTATCCATTTCATTAACAATTGTCTAATTTTCTTATGCACACGACCCATGGCACACGACGTATTAATTGAATTTTACCTTGACAAAGGAAGTAGGGGGAAAATATCACTAACCACTTTTTGTAATGTCAACACGAATTCCTTAAAATGACTTTCGTTCGTGTTTCGTGTTCGTAAATGCTGATAATTGTAAGAGAAAGGGAAAATTAACAAAAGCAATTTATTCATTCGACAAATATTTGAAAAATAAATCTGTACTCCGAACTCCGGATTGAAAATCAAGATACCTGCACGTTCGTTTTTCGCCTTGAATTCTCCGCTTGGATTTATCATTCATTATTACTGCCTCATGTCTGATATTCAGCTGGTATTTATACTTGAGCTTGAAATTCGTACAACCAGAAAGCAGAAAGTGGAGAAATTGTAATGCTTTTAAGCAGTGACCCGGTTCGAATGTTCTGCTGTTGACGGAATAATGATTGTGGGATATTTGGGTATTTCTGCCTCAAACCCCAATTTTTAGTCCAAATGTCATTTTTTTACCCAGATTCTTCTAATTCCTCGTAGCATTAATAATACAGTAAAGCGGAGAGTGAGGAATGAGGAATTCTTTCATATGTGTACACACTACACACTACACACCACACACGTATGAAACGATCCATCTGCTCTGGAATCCTGTCTCTTTCAGACTCTTCTTTTGTCATCCCCACAATTCGAATTTCAAATTTCGAATCAGTCATTCAACTGCTCAATGCTCACGTAGTTTTTCAGAGTTTCTTAGAAAATTCCTTGCACGTAAATATTTTTTGTAGTAAAACGATTATTTCTCACATGTTTCCACGATTTTTTTATTGGTGGTATAAAAATATGGGACTGTCAACTGTGATTTGATTGAAAAGAGTTCAAAAAGTCAACCCTAAAATGTGATTATTGCCTGTTTATCCCAATTCAATTGTAGTTTTTATTAATTTCCTACTCTTTGAAATTATAAATAAGGAAACTTTTGCATTCGTCAGTTGTCAGTTTTTACTCTTCTACAATCCGTGCAGAATCGTTTATGGGTCATAAATAGATAATATATATGTACAATGTGCAATGTGTGATTGACATGGGCAGCAAACAACATACAATCTAGTTGTCATACGGAGAATTTGTACCTAAAACGATCCTTTCTGATGTTCTGAATCAGATGACAACTGCGTAAACCTTATTTTATGAGACTGTGTTGTGGTGGAACTGAGCAACGAAAAGCACGTTATACTTTAGTATTGATTATAGCACGTACAAGTAGATTATACTGTACTGACTACTGACACATATACAAAATGACATTCAGAGAATCGGCCAATACCCACATGTTTGTACGATACACAATAGACAATACACGATATAGACTCGATCTATGTTCCAAATTCCAACGATAAATATACTCTGGTAGTGAAATAGTGAAACATGTCTAAATTATGGTACTTCCATTTTGCTCATAGACACACTGAATACAGAATACAAATAGAAACGGTTGCGGGTAATTTGCATGGTATGCTGTAAACATTCCATTGTCTTTTTTCTTCTTATGCTAGGACATTTTGCAAAAGTATTTTGCACACAAAATTAAGGGTACGGAATTTCATATTGTTTTGATATTTCGTGTAATATCCAATAGCCAAAGTACATAAATTCTATAATATCTTTCATTTAATTACGTTTTGTAGTTTGTAGCTAAAAGTATAACTTGGTTTTAGTCCACTTAACCCCACTTCTCGTAGAAATTAATTAAAAGGTCTAGAGTCTAGAATCTAGAATACTGTACTCAGAATTTTGAATTTTGAGAATAATCTGTAATTCTATGTATTTCTCTTCAATTTGCCCACTGGACAACTTTTGTTAGCCTATTTAATTTAGCCGACTGATCATCTTTATTCCGTGACCACTGCCCACGGACAGATGACTCAGTTGTAATGTTGAATTTGAAATTTGAATCTGAGTGTTATTGAAAACAAAAAGTATGCAGACAAAAATGCTTGATGTTTTGAATATTCTCTCATATTCTCTGTTTCTGTTGATGTGCATTATTATTCGGCATTTATTATTTGTTTTTCTTCTTTATATGAAATCCTCATTAGGGCATTGAGCTAGAAAAATACTTTTGTGACAGATTCATAGTTCAGAATTTAGAATTTAGAATCTAGAATCTAGGACTGACGACTCCGTGAATTCTCAATACTACTCCCTCTCAACTCTCAGTTCTCAGTGTATAATGTGTAATGTTTAGTATTTTTGTATTTGGCATGAGAATGAAACAAAACAAAACAGAAATTTCTGAGAAGAAGAAGGGGAAAAAGAAAAGTAAGGATTTGTTTTAAAGATGATGCCGATGTCGTTGACGCTGATGACAGCCAAGACAAGAAAAGAAATAGAAAGACAAAGACAATCAGTACAAAAATAGACGACGGTTTTTTGATGATGATGAAGATGTGGATAATAGTGATAGTAAAAGTAAATGAAACGGAATTGAATGTGAATTTCTGATTCGTGTCCAAATCACCGTCCTTCTTCTCTTTTCTCCTTTTCTCTCTATTTCCTGCGTTTGAGTAAATGGCAAATGGTAAAAATGTGGATGCGACTAAAACTGAAATTGAAACTTTTGGGATTCCACTGCAGAAATACTGAGAAATACGAGAGTGACGCGTAGAGATAATAGATGAAAAAGAAGAAAAATCAAGAAGGTTCTTAGTGAAGAACAAAGTATAAAATACAATGTAAGAAAGACAGCAGCATTACGTATTATTATGTACATTATAATATATAATACATTGCATTGCTGGTTGCTGAGCAGTAGAAACTGGAAACTAGAAACTGGAAAAATATGTACTGGAAAAAGAAATAAATTAAAAGAGAATATATCTACTTGGGGTGGATTTTGGATTTTTGATATACTTAAATGTTGAGTCACTTTGACAGAACGAGAGAATCCAGAATCCAGAGACAGAGAGAAAAATAAACTATCTGGAGCGGGTGAAAATGAGACACATTATGCTGCAATGTATAATATAATAGTATTGGGAAAAGTACAAAGTACAAAATACAAAGCCTCTGGTTTCCTCTGTTCAAAAAAGAAATACTGCATGCCTTTTGTACATAGAAGAAAAACATACAAAAAGTTGACTTACCGTTTTTAGTTTCCACTTCTCATTCACAAGTTACGGCAAAAGCTGCTTAAAATGGAAATACTCAATACTCTATCATTTTTTATTGACTATTGACTCCCAAAACTCAGAGGACTACTTGAAAATTGAAAAACGAGTAGGTACACAGTATGCACTGTACTCTGTAATGGATACAAAAGAGATGTTGGAAAAACTGTAAATCCCTGCCTTCGATCCAAATTCAAAATTGAACACAACTGATTTTTCAACTATTCCTTTGGAGAATTTAAAGTCTATAGTGTCAAGAGTCAAGACTCAAGTGTATAGTGGCTTTTCACTAGTTCTTGTTTCAACACCTCTCTCTGATGATCTCCGTTGACTGTTGACTGTTGAATGTTGAGTCTCCTGGAAAATTTAGTGAAATGTAGCGTAAAATTATTGAAAATTGAAACACATCAATATTTTTCTTACTCGTTGCAAGTTACAAAAGTCATGCTGTTCTCTTGTTCCAATTTCCAATGAACTGGTAACATTTCTGTCTCACATTATTTATAACTGGTTTTCTTATGGATAGATAAACGGTTTGCCTTTGCTAATATTTGGCGTTTGGTGTGGTGCTGGTAATGATGTTATAGAAATACAAAACTAGTCTACAACCTTAAATAATAGAAAATAGAATCCAACTTTTCAAGTGATTGAAATTTTAAAAATTCTGCGTCCCTTTAAAAACATCTTCTCGAGTCTCGAGCATCCAACAGTGCAGAAGATTATATTCACATAGAAACTGTTTGGTTGCTTTAATTCAATAAAACAAACGAAATAATTCACGTTACAACACAATAAACAGCCAATGCATAATGTGCTACGTTTAGAATTTAAATTTTGTAGACATATTTTATGATTTATGCGTGTAATTTTTTGAGTTTGTAGCGTACATATGTATTATGTATTTGTTGTTTGTTTCATTTTTCACTTTCTGTCGATTGCCGGCACGAAGCATTGAGGATCTTTTAGAGTTTAGATTCATCTAATATCATATCAGGTAAATATTTCGAGTTGAGTTCCATGTTTCATTCATGTTAGTTGTGTATTGTGTAGTGAAAATGAATGCTATTACAGTATGTACTCTATTTGTGTTTGCAATGTAGTGGGTAGGTTGTGTAAAAATTATAAATGAAGCAAAGTTTATTGAGCTCATACTGAGCTGTACCGCTTTTTGTATTACTACTAAAACACATACTACAAAAATTATATGGTGGGATGGGTAATTTTCAACCTGAATATTTGACAAAATGTCAGTATTATCAATTATAAATTGTAACTGCACCGATTCTAGATTCTACTTTTTTGATGCTGATACTCGACACTCGACACTTGGTCTAAAGTTGTAAACTGTATTTTGTATTTTATATAGATCCCGAGCTCCGTTGGCATGTAATGACGACGCGTTTGACGAGGTAGAGCAATTGTTTCTCCGAACAGGATCATCAACATTGGATGGAGAATACGGCATTTCCGGTATGACACCGCAACCTTCACCACTCCCCTGCTCTCGGACCATTAGTCCAGGTCTTAGATATAGGTAAGCAACTTTATCCCTGCTACAACTACAAATACTAATACGAACATTCAACACACTATAACATTTCATGGCCTGGCCTGGATAACATCTCGAGATTCGAGACTCGAGATGAAAGTTGTTTTATTTCTATCATTTTTGTTATTACTAGCATTATTATTATTATTATGTATTATTATCCTTATGAATGTGACAGGAACCTGGGTAAAAGTGGTCTTCGAGTTTCTAATATTGGGCTGGCCACATGGATGTTATCAGCTGAGGATCCGGACGCTATTGAAAATATTGTCACGCTCGCCTATGAAGGTGGTATCAATGTCTTCGACTTGTCAGATGCCTATTCTGGACCTGCCGCCGAGACAGAACTCGGCAGAATACTAAAAAAGAAAAAATGGAAACGAACTTCCTATGTAGTTCTCGTCAAAATATACTGGACAAACAAGTAAGAACTTTTATTTTTTATTTCAACTTTCCTTGTTTCAAAAATTCCCTTGCTCCTTGTTCTTTTGTCGTTACTATTGTCATTTTAAAAGGTTGACAAATTTTGGCACGTCTTTGACATTTCTGACTGCTGACTGCCAAAACAGATGAATTTTTAATTGAAATTTGACATTCACATCAAATTTAGAATTTAAACTTGAATTTTCAAAGGTCACGTACAAAAATATTCATCAAGAGACATTAACAAAGTCCCGTCCTGGCAATGAAGATAAAAATAAAATTACTCCTTTTATCTTGTCTTGTATAGTGATACAGAACAGAACACAGAATTTACATACCAGTAGATTATTTTGAACATAGAATACTCAAGTAGTACAGTAGATACTATAGATACAGTAAATACGCAAAGAGCAAAGATAACATCTATTATAAATTATAAATATTATACCTATACAAATAACACATACCAACTTTAATATGCACTGTATCCAAAATCTAAAGTACAGTACACACTACACACTACACACAATCTGCAGATTGTACCATAGATTGTGAGTTCATACGCTGATCCATGTGATACATCTCTCTACAAGATACAAGAGAAGGACATTAGAAATTAGGAACCAGAGTAGTTGCTATTTTTAGAACAGAATCTAAATGCCTTTGATTTAAAAATAGTTGCACTTTAACCAGTTACAACTCTGGCAATCCCATCCAATCCAATCACATAACAAAAAGCAAAAGTTGACACTTTTTACTTTTTTCCCCATCAGTTTGATTGAATATCTTACAGAACATCTTTACACATTACAAATTGCATAAAAGATGCTTAGAGCTCAGAGCCCAGAGACATATTGGTTAAAATATTTCAGACTTGTGGAAAACCAGACATTAGAACAATTTAATGGGATTTTCTGAAATAAAAACAAGGCTCAACAACAGTGCGTATGAGTATTCATCATTCATGATTATTGTTTTTGGTTTTTGAAGAAAAACGCATGCAGCTTTGTGCTATGTTATAGTTTATGTTTTACATTTTACAGCAGTGAAATAAGGAGAAAGTAGTTTATTTTTTAGCTCTGTGTTTTTCCTGGCGAAATTATTGTACATTATACAATGTCTAGTGTCTATGCACTATCTACTATCTATAATCTGCAGTCTGAGGATGTTAGAGTTCAGACTAGAGTATTATGTATTCAAAATTCAAAGATTGTATAGAGTGTAGAGGTTGCACATCTTTTTCTTCTTTAAGAAGTGAGACAAGGAAATTGCACATATTTTGCAATGTGTATTTTTAGGTGACGTAAATACTATCCTCTAAATTTATTTACTACTTGTAGTTTTCTCCTTCGCCTCGTCTCTTATGTTTCCTCTTACTTTTTCCCGTACATATAGGTAAAAGTGATACATAAATAAATAAGTAAACAGTAAACACCCTCCTCTGCTCTATGCTATTTTCATTTCTAATCCATTTGCATTCTAAACGAGATTAGTCTGTGGTATATGTGGCCTTGAATTATCCAAGATCCAAGGAATATCTATGTACCTAAGACCTCATTACCAAGTATATTATAATTTTATAAATAAATAAACCTCCTTGACCAAGTCACTTAAAACTCAATGTACTCACCACACTCTACACTCTCTACACTCTTGAAAAGCCACCTTACTATTTACTCTACTTTTCTACTGTTACACACCAAGAGAAAAGTTGCGATTCATTGTTTTAGTTTCTCCGTATGTAAATACTAAAATAAATCAGAAGAACTTGATGCTATTTATAACTTGTACATTACAAGTTGTACGTTATGCGTAACAAAACTTCTGTAGCAGAAGATGAAAATCAACGCGAGTATTTTGCTCTGTATGTGAAGTGTACTGTGATTACCACAAAAATTATTATTAATATTATTTAATATTATTGAAAATATTTTAATGAAGGAAATGGAATTTGATCTAAAATTATGCTGGCTTTCTGATTTTTGACTTCTGACTAGAATCAAGTATCAAGTACGAACTCTTGTATATAATCTTTTAAACAGTTGTAAATAGTTTGTTATTTAGTTGTGAGTTGTGAGACTTTAGACTTTAGGCTTGAGATTTGAGAGTTGTGGTTTTAGGGCTGTGAATGATTTGATTATGAAGCTGAATAAATTGACTTTTAAATAGTTTGTTTCCAAGCCGTTGACCACTGTGTCTACTTTGAGTTTGAATTCGGAATTCGGAATTAGGAACTCTGACTTTTGTTCCTTGTTCTTTGTTCTGCCGTTTGTCTGTCTTTGATATTGATATTGGTATTTGTAAAAACAGTAGTAATTACTTTCTCCGTCTATCTCTTGTCTCTGTATCTACTATCTACTGTCGCTAGTCGCTACTATCCTCCCATTTACCAATAATCCAATCAAACGTTCCGTTGGCCCGTCCAGATAATTGAATTTAATGTAGTATAGAATATAGAGTATAATAGTGTTCAATCGATATCTACCATCTATCGATTTCCAAGCTTACCATATCACATATCACTCCTCTGGCTTGGTAATTTGTAATCCTCTCCATTTATATATAAAGGCATTTGATTTACATGGAAAATTAGCCCAATCAATTCAGTCCATTCAAATTTTCAAAGTTCCAAGTTCCAAGCTCCAAGTTGAGATATTATAACTTATAAAACAAAGTAAGAAAACACTGCGTCAAGTTTTAATACTATTTATTACTTGTAACTTGCAAATCAAAGGTTTAATCATTATTAAAATTTTATTTTCATGATTTGGCATTCAATTTGCGGGATAAAAAAAGGAGAACTTCACAATTTTCTATCACTCATTTTTCGTGAGCCATTTTTTCTCTGAACAATTACAATTTACAATGTAAAATGTAAAATACAGACGGGACTGGACTGCAGATTTCAGATCCGGCTTCTTAATAATTCTGTGATTTATTCTCATATCTAATATCCAGTACAAAATGGAGCATTCAGGCTGAATACATACATGTGTAATAAGTAATAAATGGGAGTAGTAAGTTGTAATGCTCGTTGGCTTATCTCCGGTTACATTTTATACGTCATGTCTGTTTGAGAATCTAGTTTCTGGTTTCTGGTTTCTGGTAAGTATGGTTTTCTTCAGTCTAGTTTCTACAGTAGTTTGATATTTGGCATGATGATTCGAGGAAAATTATGCTACATGTTCGACGCTCAATCCTCAATGCTCAATACTCACTTTTATCTCCGTACTTGTGTACCTTCGTATCTTGAGTCGTGTTTCTCATCTCGGTAGAATGTACTTGAGACACGAACATTGCCAGTGACTAGTAACTGTTTTCTATACTGTATGAGTATTGAGTACGTTTGATGCATATATGTGAAATGTATATGACCACGGGATTTTTTTGACAGATCCAGATTGGGGATTTCTGGAATGCTTGGTTGCGAGAGAAGGGAGGAATTTCAATGAATGCTAAAAGACATGAAAATCCGGTGTGTGTATTGTTCGCTGTGTACCTATGTACTTGAGTGTAGTACGTCTCAAGTCTAGTCTCTATTCTCGAATCTCAAGACAAATGACTTGTCTTGCTTTATTGTTTCACCGATTCGTTACTCAAGCTCTTTCCGTTTTCCCTATCTTTTTCTTGCATTATCGTCTTACTCAGTAACAATTGTACTATGGATATTGTTTATAGGACAACGCAACGAGTAAATTCCTTCATTCCATTATGGAAGATAATGCCATGATGAATTCCTTCATTTCCTTCACACTATGTAT
>JAQGBH010002926.1:0-21960 GCA_034698265.1 Sminthurinus aureus
ATTCATCATGTAAAAATAAGTACATGCCAATGTAAAATCTGTAAACGCATCAATTGTATAGAGATACATATTGGCTGCACTCAATGATGCATATTCTTTGATTTTAGGGGAGGTGAAAAGCGAGCGAGCGAAAAAAGCCGGATCAAAAAAAAACAGTTTTATCGGTTAGCAGCTCGGATATCGGATTACGAGTTTTTCCTTAAGTGCCCACCTGTGTATTTACTGTATTATTGTGCCTTTTAGCTTCTATAGATTTTTAAATCATTTGTTCATTGTATAAAGGCAGGTGAGTATAATTATTTTTGTGCATTTTATTTGTAAACTACAACGTGTTTCCATGTGTGTTATTCTACTGAGTTCCATAAAAGTATTTTATAAGGCTGATCAATATTCAAGTTTAAAGTTTAAAGCTCGTTGTGTACGGTGTAATTATTTTTTAAACTCATTTTTATTTGGTGTTTGGTCTTTGAAATTATTACTTTTACTAATTGTAATATTTTTCTCAATTTTTTAGGTTCCTCTAATTATTGTAATTATTTAGCTTCTATACATACATACTTTGTGAATCAAATTGTGAAATGGCAAATTCTACAACTAGAGCAAAAAGACCCAAACGTATGATTATATTTAATTACATTACATTACATTATGAATTATATTATTTATACAATGTTAATAATTGTCTTAATGTATATGTATATCTAATCTATTCTATATATATAAAAAACTAGAGTTGATGAATCTAAAAAGTTACAAGAATACCATTTTAAAATAAATTTTACTTTTAAGCTTTTAAATATCATAATATATTATAGTTGAGAAGCAAATAGGTGGAATACAAAATCCACCAGGAACAGTATATGTTTTTGGACAAGGAGACTTGGGACAACTTGGAATTGAAGCTGAAAAAAGAAAATATCCAGCTTTAATACCTACTTTGCCAGATGGTGGTAAAAATGTAATAAGGAATTTATTATTTATGTATTATGGAATATCTAAAAATATGAAAGAATTTTTTTTGAAAACCAAAACATCTATATAAGTATATCAACAATATTTTCATTCCTGTTTTCTTACATAGGTAAAGCAAGTTGTTTGTGGTGGTACTCATACGGTTGTTGTGACTGCTACAGGAGAAGTTTATACATTCGGGAATAATGATGATTCAGCTCTTGGACGTGTGGCAGAAGAAGAAGAAGATATGAGAGAACCGGGTAAAGTGGAGTTAAATGAAAATGTTGTTCAAGTTTCTGCTGGCGATAGTCACACTGCTGCTTTAACAGAAGAAGGTGTCGTGTATATTTGGGGAAATTTTAGAGTAAGCTCAAGTGATTTTTGATGATGATTATTATACTTGTTTTAAACACAAATTCTTAGACATATTCTTTATTCCATAATATTATTATAGTAGTCCTTCTTTTTTTTACATTAAAAAAATTGTAAAAATTCAAAATAAAAAAAATAATTTGTTGTATACTATATATTTTATAATAGGATGCAAATGGTAATATGGGATTACTTCCTGGAAAAGGAAAAGGTTCTATTCGTGTTCCACAAAGAGTTGCTATAAATGAAAATCCTGGTGTTAAAATTGTCAAGATTGCTTCTGGTGGAAATCATCTCGTAATGTTAGGAAATGATGGTGGTGTTTATACATGTGGTTGTAGTGAACAGGGACAATTAGGAAGGCAAAGACCTACTCGTAATCTCAGGAGTTCCATTGTATTATCCGACAATGGTTAGGTTTCTTCGTTTCTTTTTTTACTATAACCCGTAAAATAGTTTGTATATTTAACCTTGGCCTAGTTTTATCTTGTGAGATACTTTTATGTTGCTAAACTGGAGTTTTAAAATGTTTTTACAGATTATAATTTGACACCAATGCAGATAAAAAGTACTTATTACGGTACAAAAAAAGCTTCAGATATTTGGACTGGAGAATATTCTACGTATGTTAAAGCTGGAAGGTCTGGAGATATTTATGTATGTGGTCTAAATAATTGGGGACAATTAGGTAAAACATACTATTATTAAGCTTTATTTACGATGTACCATTACTCAAATATAGATTTTTTTACTTGTTTCAATAATAATGCTTATAAATTTTGAATCAATGTTAAAAGTATTTAACTTAATACTATACCCGTTTTTCCATTCTTAAACCTTTTTTAGGATATGAAGTTACTCAAAATGATGAAAATATAACTATAAATCTTCCACGTAAAAGTCCAGGTTTTGTTGGTAATAAATGGATTCAAATTGCTGCAGGAGGTCATCATGCATTAGCTTTGGATGAAAATGGTTAGTTATTAATTAGTTACTTACACTTGTTTTAAATGTAATAAGTCCTATTTAAAAATTAAAATATATATTATTATGACTTATGACATAATACTGTATATTGTTACAAACTATGTGTATAAAATGTAGTTAAACTATGATATATATATTGTGCAATGTGGAAAATTACTAATGGTTCAAAATTTACACAAAAAAATTATATGGTTTGCTTTTATTAATTTTAGGTAAAACGTATGGTCTGGGAAGGCCAGACGATGGTCGTCTTGGTCTAGGTTCCGACGTTAAAGATCCAGTATCAACACCACAATTAATTCCTAAATTGGCAGATGAGACAATTACTTTAATTGCTTGTGGTTTATCAACGTCGTACGCTGTGAATCAAGAAGGAGAATTATTTTCTTGGGGATTTGGTGATAATTGGCAGTTGGCCACTGGGGAAGATGAAGATCAAGCTGAACCAGTTAAATGTAAATTTTCAAAAGATGTTGATACGTTCAAAGGTGTTGTTCTATGTGTATCTGCTGGAGGACAGCATGCTGGCATCGTGTTATCTAATCCAGAAAAAGTGATCGAGCCTATAGTAAATGGAGAAGGTACTTTTAAAAGGAAAAGAGCTACAAAAAAATCAAAAGCTGCAAAATAACGGTAATAGCTTCTTTTTTTTTCTTCTGAAATTAGACTCAATAGATATATACTATTGTGGCAAATTTTTCAATATTATAATTTAAAATGTTTAGTTTTCCTAATTATGTAAACTAGCAAGTACTTTATTTAATACCTTTAAGTCCAAGTTCTAACAACAATACAAAAAAAAACAAAAGTTAAATTCCGTTGCGTATACACATATTATTGTAATTTATGATATATTGTACAGATAATTATGAAGAAGAAGATAATGATATATAAACACAATGTGTATTTGTATAATTGTACTTGTACATTGTACAAGGTGTAATAATATTTAATGATAATAAGCTATACCAAAAAATGATAAAATGACTGACAAAGTTTATCTGTACTTTAAAATCCTTATTGTCTTAATTCTTGTATATATACATACATGTATTATGTATAATATTATGATAATATATTATTATTAATTATTATGTATTTAGTATCATAAAATAATTCATTCGATGCCATATATATATACATACTACATATTATAAGTTAACATAATTTTGTCTACTGTAGGAACAAAGTATTTTTAACGTGAAAAAAAAAAATTATGATAACAGTATAACAAAAAGTAATTAATAATAATACTTTCCTCATTTTTTGAGAATAAATAATGATATAGTTTATGTATAGTATGTTGTTTTTTGAATATAATATATAAGATGTTAACAAATTCAATATAAAATGTCAGTTATCGAGATTTTTTTTCGTGATACTCATTTCCAATAACGATTGTATATATTTTATAGTGTTTGTCTATTTTTCTACAAAAACTCAGGGTTAGAGGGTTGTTAGTTTTTCTTTTAAATATCTCCCGATTGCAAAACTTTGAAGAAGATGTATAGAAAAGTGAAAAGAAGTGAAAATGTTCCTGTGTGTAAACCGCTTATACATGTACATTTTCAAAGAGTAATGACCACATAGTAATTCTGATGACGATTATACACAATACATGCATAATGCATACGTAATGTCAATTACCGTATGAAGTATGTAATTTAAGTATATTGTATATGAAATAGTAGGAAAGGCGGAATTTAATTTTTTTTATGCTTGTTCTAGAAGAGCGTTTCTCTAATTACCTTTTTTTTTCTGTAGTGTCCGTAGTGTCGCTTGAGAGAGTGGTCGTTGATGAAAGAGGAAATGTATAGTACTGGTAGTAGTAGTATAGTGTTCATTATTATGTTGTATGCACAGATGTTTAGTAATACCACTCAGACCAGAAACACACAACATCATTCTACACACATATCATAATATAGTTTCGCTAATTTAGTTTTAATTGGTTAGCAAAAAATGAACTTGATGCTTTTGATGCGACCATATTATAACATAAAGCACATTGGGCACGACAAGACAGAGTCAAACTTTGAAATTATATTATACAAATACAATGTTTTTGTTTGTTCTTCTTTTTATACTCCTCCTTTTGCGTTTACCATCATTTTGCCCGGAAGAAAATGATCGTTACATAAAAACAAACAAACAAACAATTTTTACATTTGATTCAATATTATGAAGGGAATATTTTATACAAAGTTTCTTTATTACATATCATCATAATATTATATAGAATGTGGACATACATAGTACATAGTATAAAGTATAAAATACTATACATACAATAATATAATATAGTATAGTTATAACGTAATAAAGCACAGGTTGATAATATGTTAGTCGTATATATGTAATATTATTATAGTTTATATAGTATGTTTCTGTCACTTCCGTTGAAAAAATAATGTGTAATTAAGGAACCATAAAATTGGACAGTGCGTAGTTATTATTTATGTACGATATAGAAATGAGACATTTTAGAGAAACAAAAAGAATTTCAGTTCTGGTTCGTCATTAAAATTAACATCATTATCATTGTTTTCATTTTTCACCATTTTTATCTTGTATCTTGTGATACTGTTCAAGAAGCGATTTAAAACAAACGATAACAGTTACATTTTCTTACTTTGTTTTTGTTTATACATATTATGTATAGTCATTTTAACAATTCAAAATACTATTTTTTTTAAAAAAAAACATCTGATAGAAATCTTATCAAATAAAAATATAAAATACATACATAAAATGAAAATAAAAAACAAGCAAACAAAAGAAAACAGTTTGTAGAATACATATATAACATATATTATGATTTACCTAAAAATTTTGTAATAAAAGGGTTCTTTAAAAAAAAATAGTATAACTTGTCCAAAAATTTTGTATACTAATATTCAACTTGAAATAATAGCAACATTCACATTAAGTATACAGAGATATACATACACCTTTATCAAATCATTTTTAAAACACTTATATGTCACCATCATCGTTGATCTTTAACATATAATATAATATATAATATGTATTTATATGTACATAAACATAATATTTTATGTGTACTAATCCGTTTTTATAATTTTATAAATGTATATCTACACTGTTTTCAATTTTCCATTTAACAATTGAGCGTTTAAGCATATTTTGTTTCTTTGTGTATGGCGTGTGTAGCGGTATAAAAAGAGACGCGAATCATCATAATATTATTACCATAATCATATATTATATATATATAATAAGTTTTCATTAATACAATATTTTCTCGATAAGCAAAATGTCCAACTTTTTTTTCCACATTGAGTGTATAATATATTTTGTGGTGTTATAATAATATTATTAATATATAGGATAAAATAAAACTGCGATATAAAATGTTGTCATCTTTAATGTTTTACAAGTAGAGCGTGGCTGGTTGCGACTTTCTACTACTCCGTTGACCACTTTGTCGAGCTATTAGAGGTGGTGGATGGTTCGGAATAATCATATCCAACTTTTTCTTACTCCCATTACTACCAGTACAATTGAGATTATTAGTACTATTGTTGTGACTGGAATCGAGTTGATATTGATGATGGTGATGATGATGATTGTAATTGTGGTGATGTGGACTGGTAGAAGAAGGGCTGAGAAGATCATCCAATGTAATATTTGTCAATGATTTTGGTCTGAAAATTCCTTTATGTCGAGTGCTGGCTTTGACATTGAGATTGACATTTAAATTGAGATTTCCATGACTGGTATTATTAATATGGCTACTACTACCCAAAATATTGTTTACATTCATTCCATGATGATTATGTTGTAAGTAACGCATCTTCTGAGAGGATGCAACGGAAGCTCCAGACTCTAATGAACTTCTATTCAAATCATTCATCGACTTGTACATGGACTTGTATCGACAATCAAAGATGGGAGAACGACGAAAGATGATTCGATTTGTGGGACTTCCACTGATTCCAGTAGAAGCTTCCAAGAATCCATTCATATTACTAATACTATTACTTATATTGTTAGAACCACTTCCACTCCCACTGTTACTATTATGTTTCACATACAAATGTTTGACTTTCTTCTTTTCACTACTACTTCCACTACTCGTATTAGTTGGCGTATCTCTACTATTATTACTTTCAATATTACTATTATTATGATTATTAGTACTATTACTTATATTTACTATATGACTACCACTACTTAGATTATTATTATTATTATTATTATTATTGTGACTACTACTACTATGACTATTTTTACTATTGGCGTTCATCATCATCAGAACTGGTGTGTGAGGGGATGGGGAGGAAGAAATATTCAATACACTTGTCTGATGATTATGATTATGGTTGTAGAGTTGGTGGTGGTGAGAACGGGAATTTTTTACATTTTTACTATATTCTTGTTTTTGATCCGCTAATTTATTGTCATTTTGAATGGCCACTTTAACAACATTTCCAACACTAACACTCACTCCTCCTCCTACACCACTACTACTAACACCACCATTGCCACTTCCACTATTTCCCAAAAGAATATGTTTATTTTTATTTGTGGGAATCGTTTCGATGGGAGGAGGATCTGGTGGTGTGTCACTGTGATTGTTATTGGTTATATGTTTATTATTATGATCTTGTGCAATGCTGATTATATTATGATGGTTATGAGAATCCAATGGGGATGTGATTGAATGTCTCTGATGTGGATGAAGTTGTCGTTGTTTGGCTACATTTCCAATATTATTATTACTATTATTGTTCGTTGGTGAAATGAGAATTGCTTGAGATTGAGTACCACTTATATTTGCTAAATTTGTAATTGATCGAGATAATTTTGTATCCTTGTAATGTTTATTTCCATGAAGGATTTTGGGTGGTCCAGGTTTTATACCTCGAACATAGTCATAAATTTGATCAATATCCTCATAGTCTTGTACATCAGGAATATCATAATTATTCCCATTTTGGCTATCTCCTGAAGTTAGAGTTAAATCTTGTGGTGTGGAAATTATCATGTCCGGTGTTGAGGGCGACAGAAATATCGGAGGTGTATATGCCTTCCATTGCCTTCCATCAAATCGTAGCTCTTTCTTCAGATTTATATCGTATATCTATAAAATATAAGAAAAAGAAGGCAAAACAATAAAAATAACTATTTACCACTATATCAATTATTATTATTATTTAGTTTTCACAACAGTAATCAAACTAAATCAATCAATCAATCAATTACTTAAACTATTTAGTAACCAATTTTTAAGTAACAGTATACCTGAATAGAGCTTTTCGACTGATCCACTAGTGTTTTCATTTTCTCAAAAATTCGACAGAATTCCTTCATCGCCTCCACATCACTCATGTTACGACAAACTTGAAACTTCAAAGGCACACTGTTGGGAAGCGGTAGAATTACTGGAGAATCCTTCGAACTCTGTTTGAACACACAAGAACAAATTTTACACCATTATTCAAAATTCATCAGTAAGAAAGAAGTGATGGATAATTTTGATGCGAAATATTTTAACTTTTAAAAAAAACCAGGCAACATACTAACGACAAGAGTGACACTATTGAAAGAAACTAACTGGACGCTCTTTAGACTTGGCACTCAAAAATCAACGTGTGTGTATATGTATTTTTTATCTTTTATGATTATCATGATGCGTTTCGAAAAACAAGAAACGACAGATTAAAAAGTACAATATACCATGAACAACACAAGACGAAAAGAAAGGAATTTCTTTTCTTCTCACATATATTCACAGATGAGGGAGCGGTTCCTTTTTTTTTGTTATTATTCAAGTACTCAAAAGTATATTATAACATGAACTATGAAAGCATGAAAACATTCAACATTTTGCTTTTTTACTCCATAAGACAGAAAGAAAGAAAAAAAAGACTTATCCAAGATTCTTCAATATATTATTGCATTCTTTGGCCATTATTATTATGTTATTACTAAACAATGGAAATGAGACAGAGAATACTTGCCTCTTAGACGAAGAAATGCACATCATGTCTATACAGTACAACTATACGATATTATACGACAATCATATATAAATATGATGAAGGATTTTCTTTTTCCTTCATTCTATTCAGTATTCAGTACTATATACATAATATGTATTGTTGTGGTGTACATGATATCATATCTTTTCCAAAATTCGTATGCGTATCATAAAAAACCAAATAGGTAAGATGAAACAGTCTGAAAAGTGTCTCTCGCATTAAAATTTTTGTAATAATTCTTGTTGAATTTAAAATGCAATGAATATTTTCCATGTGCGTATATATGTAAATTGTAAAACATAAGAGAGTCACATTTTGTTTGAATTTTCATAATCCTTCTTTTCATTCACAATTCACAACTTACAGCATCAAAGTCACTGATAGTTGATAGTAAGTACATATTATAATGACAATTGTAAAGAGCTTATTTTCTTGATTGCGTATATAGATTATGTAGATTGTACATACACTGCCTTGTACATTTCAAATTTTAAATGGTAAGATATTTTACATTTTTTCCTCTTTACTCGCCTTTCAAATATCTTTTGATGCTTTTTCTTTGAATCCTATATAAACTATAAACTATAGAATAAAGTAAGTAATATAGATAGCAGAAAGAAAGATTCTTTTATGCATGGAAAAATATTACATAAGGTTGAATTTCTTTCTTTCTTTCTTTCTTTCTTTCTTGTCTGACCACGTGAAGTCGGAAAAAGGGTGAGACGTCGATAGTAAATGCATGGCATGAAAGTTTCATTCATTGTCCAAAAAAAAAGGAATGGGGATTCATGGGGTTCGAGAAGAAAAAAAAATTTAAATACTGCATAATATATTATAGTGATGAATAGATTTCTAAAATATTCCCGAACTGTGAGCTATTATCCCACTTGCATAATTGTATGTGTGTTGTTTATTGTGTATTGTTGTGCAAGCTCAAAATGGACATCAAATAACATATTATGACACTATATATAGGAAATATTGGGGACAAAATGTAGATATGATAAGCTACTACCTACTACTTATAAACTGTCGTCTATGTCCAAAAAAAAAGCTAAAAGTACACCACAAGAAAATTATTTCCTATTTCCTACAAAAGAACCTTTATATTCCTTTTAGTTGGCCTAAGTATTTACTATTTACTCTAAGTACATACGAAACTTACTTGGCTGAGAGGCATCGCAAATATCAGTTCTTCTTGAATCGTACTAAACAGCCGAAGCTCCGGAACAAACTAAAGAAGATAAACAAATAAATAAAATGTTATTATGCTTATCTTTTATTTTCTTTTACTGTACGCAAATCTGATAACATCTCTTTACAAAAATGTTTCACTCAACATTTAAAATTAAAATCACAAAAAACTCAAAATGTCCATTCACTCATTTCATGTAACATTTAGTTCCTTACCTTGAAAGATGAACTCTTACTGGATGGCATGGCTGGTGGCTGAAATAACCATTTAAAAAAAAATACAGGATGAGTAAAATCACATTATGAAACAGCTCGTAGCTCGTAAGGTTCTATTGATATTTATTGAATACTGAATATAGAAATGAATAAAATAAGTTTCCGTCATTCATCAATTTATTCATTCATTCAGTTTACATACCTACATTTCCATATCATAATATCTATTATCTATTATTTGATTTTCAACATAATATCTGTTCAATACGGAGGACTTCTTCCTCTTTCTATCTCTCGAGTACAATATACAATATACGATGAATACAAATGAGACATATCACGCAATCACTTCCAAAATCTATAGGCTATTCAGTATTCAGTCTCATGTTTCTCATCTCGTTTATGCCTAATCCATAATTCATATGTATGTAAGTATGTATACACATTTTAAATAAACCCATCCACTTTTACTGGTTGGTAATTAAATAAGTTATTGGACCTATTACATACACATGTTAATTGCATTACACACATTACACGCACACTCAAACTTTTCACTTTTTTTGCGATACGGACGACGGAAGATAAAACATTACTATATATAAAAGCTTTCGAATAATAATAGTTAATAGTAATTTAATTAGTATTTATGACTCGTATTATAGTTTTTTACATTTCCATCCACAAGCCTGACCATCATTGGCATTCGTTTGTTCAGGATATTTCTGTGAGGTAAATAATAAAAAGAACATTTAATAATTAATCAATTAATAATAAAACTTAATTTGTCATTTGTCATTCTCCGCCGAGAATAAGTATCTAGCATCGACCACCACTCTTTACATTTGCACATTCATTCAATTATCAATTATTATCATTACTCATCTTCAAAGAAGAATGAAGAATGCTTAAAATCTTAACAGTCATGCTCAAATCTCAAGTATTTAATTTTCTAATGGAAGGAAATGAGCTGTGTTAATGTAATCAATATTCAATGCATAAATGTACAGCAGAGAGCAGAGAGGTCTTATAAAAACTCACTTTATTAATGTACTAATGGTTAATCGTTAATATTTATATCACACATCGATAATTGACAATTAACATAGACCAGAAACCACCAAAGACACAGAAGACAGAACTTGAGTAATAGAATTTAAATTGTTATGTTAATTTGTGTCATGTGTCAAATTTCAAATGTATATTGCCATCAGAATCAGCTGAAAACATTTAAAAAAATCCACTTTCGATAATGATGATTATATTATCCTAATGCAGACGTCGCAGACGATGAATTTTCATTTTGTTTTGTGTTTGTGACCAAGTAACTTGGATTTTAAAATTCAGAACATGTTATCATAATATTTATTTTAACTCGTTCTTCATTTTCTTCTTCATCATCCTCATCGTGAAGAAGGTTTGTAGACATGTGCCTCAAATCTCAGGACTCAAAACTCAAGACAACTCAAACTCAAACTCAAGACTATGACAGAGGAGACGAGACAGGCACACGCACATAATGATGTAGAATGTAGATGAAGACAACAACTACAGCATCATAACATCATAAAGAATCATCATAACATAAATTATTCAACAAGTTGAGCAAATCTTTCCGTAAATAATCATTACAATGCTCAAGCTGTCTACTGTCTTCATGTTACACCTTTCCTATGATTTTTAAAACGTTTTTGAATTTCGAAAACTCGAGAGATTTTATAGTGTGTACGCACTTTTTGCGTACATATTTACAACATGTACAATGTACATTGATTCAATAGTGAATAGTAATGTAAAGAGTAAAGAGGACGTTTAAAAGTAATTGAGTCTTAAAGTTGAAATGTACAATAAACAATAATATCATATCAGTCAAGTATACACAATGTAAATGTATAAAGTGAAGGCAATGTGCGTAATACTAACGATAATGTAACAAAAGGAAACAACAATTTATGTCACGACCAAAGTATCTTTTGGCAAAAGTATTAGATGGATGAGAAAATTGCTCCAATTACCTTTACACAGTCAAATGAAAAAAGAGAGAAAAGGAAAGAAAATAAGGCGACAGACTACAGACTACACACAACAAATAAATTCTGCATATAAAGAATAATCATGTGTCATGTGTAATATCTAACGTGTTTAGTTTGCAGTATCTCTAGTATGTTTAGTACATAGTATGTAGTATGTAATGCATTATCTTGTCTTGAAAAACCCTAATTTTTCCTTTCTTCATTCTTCATGAATGTTTAATTTAATTCACCAACTGACAAAATGGAGTATGTATTTAGTTGGAAGAACATGTTGACAATTGCTGTCGAAGTAAATGATCATGTGTACATGTATGTTGTATAGGGGTTTTTCATGTTACCATCTACATCATCATTATCACTATCATCTTCATTGTCATCAGGATAAAGAAATGTGTTGAGTGTGAATGTGTGAGACAATAATAAAGAACAAAGTGATAGATTGAATTTAATTCAATTTCAATCCTCACATTGTAGACGAAAGACGAAAGACAAGAGATTTTGCAATCAAATCAGCACATTGTCAAATGTACAATGTACATGGAAATAGAAAACATTTTGGCATTAGCTATAGTCAGACATCATCACGTCGAATGACGAGTGTCGAATATATTATACTATGCATTCATTCCGTATTATGGATTATGTATACAAAAGGGAAAAGGGATCTAGTTCAATGTTCAATAGCAAACCTTTTCTCACACATAATCATGACACAATAGTCAATAGTCAGTAGTCTCAAGTCTCAATTCTAAATGCACATTATAAGTTATATAATATATATATATATATACAGCTTATTCCTTTTTCTACAAATTAGAAGTATAGGGAGGTCTAATGTCGAATCTGTAATCTGTAAATGTATCAACGTGAATTAATGCATACTGATTATATATTAAAAAGTAGCTAAATAAAATACTCTGACTTTGTATCTCCAACTTAAAACATAATAGTTTTTTTTATCTGGGACATTACACAAGAGACAAGAGCCAGTCAAAAAAAATCAACTGTTTTGAATTTTGAGTTTTGACCGAGACAATCGAATAATAATAATAATAATATGATAATAATAAGAATAGGAATAGGAATAGGAATACCATCTTTATATTTCATTCCCTCATGTGAATAGAGAATTGACAGAGGACCATCAACAATAACAATCGCAATATCAATAGAACAGTTTCCTTTGTCTTCAAGTTAAGTTACTCCCGTCTCCTTCGTTCTTTCTCTATCTGTGGGTTCACTGCATGATTTTTAACTGCATATTATACAATATACACTGTACACACGATACATGTGAAGCTTTGAGCTTTGATGCTTTGTCTATGTTAGAATTTAGAATGGTGCATTTACTTGTATTTATTTAGTATGTATCTATCCATCTAAATAATCTACAAACTACAAACTACACTGCAAACACTCTCTGTGGACTTGATGTTGAATGTGGATGTGGAACAATCCGCAACAGTAAACAGTAAACAAAACAAAACAAAACAAAACTCTTTGTCAAAATCATGTCATGTTTTTATAATGAGAAAATAGTACTTGAACTTGCTGTCATTAAAAAACTATCATTGATTCAACATTCAAGTTTCTAGATTCTAGATTCTACATTCTAGACTGTTAATGGTTTTTTACTTGTGATTTGTGATAAACTTTCTTTCATTCTCATTGCTCATTCCACTGCGTTTCGTCTTGCGTATTACACAACTAAAAATTCGGAAATAGGAAAACTTCCCAATTCACATGTTTAAATTTTATATTTTAAGGTCAATATCAAATATCTAGTATCTAGTGCAAAATAATTATTGTAATTATAAAAGAATTTCATTTCTTGAGTAAAAATTTGACCTGTATCCTACTGCCTACTGTATCCTGAATAATGTATATGTACATTCAATATCATGGGAAATAAGACAGAAAGAAAGAAAGAAGAAGAACGAGACGGTTGTCGTTTGTCCATCCTTTCCTTTGTTATTAAATATACGGGTCTCTTCCTGAGAAGAATGAATGACTACTGTCTTCTTCTTCGTCATCGTCGTCGACAGTGAGACAGCGGCGGCACAAATACATACTTGTGTTTGCGTATTTATGTATTATGTATGTGAAGTTCTCCACTGTTCACTGTGCACTTGCATAGAAAATGCAGTTATCTATGTACCACACATTTGTTCCTGATGTTGTCTTGTGTTTAGTTGTACATAGTGTTTTTTAATGTGTGTCATTACTTTGGAGTTTGGAGAATGACTTGTCTTGCGTCTTGAGACTTTAGACTTGAGTCTTGAGTGTGGCATTTGGCATTGGATTTCCTTCAAAGGAAATTTAAAACGGACTCTTTCATTCTCTTTCTACACATTATACATTATATGCATAATATGAGACATAATGCAGCATGTAACGCATATTTATATTCAAAGAACACCAAATGTAATATAACACAAGACACAAGACACAGGACAACACAACATAACATAACACACTTTTTGTGTGTACAAGTTTGATGAAAACTTGTACACACACATAAAAAAAGACAAGATTATTATTATTATTATTATACTATTATATATGTGAAGAAAGGAAGGAGTGTAATGGAAAATAGAAGCCATTGTCATTGTCTTGCTCATCCCATCATGTCATTATTCATTTATTTCCCTACTTACATATGTATTATGTATTATTATGCATTATATGCAGACGCTAGACACTAGACGCAAACAGAATGGAGAACGGAGAATACAGACTCTCCATAACCATATATAATTGAATTTTCACTGCATAATATGCATAATGGACAGAGGCACCAAAAATACTATTATGCAAAAATAATGAACGTCTTTTGCTCTCTCTCTCTCTCTCTCTCTCTGTACATTCTACATTCCACATGCTCATGATCATCATGGTTAAATATAAATATAGAGGTAAAAAAAATACGTACTTTGTTCGATGAACACCGCCGATACTATTTTCCTGTTTGAAAAAAAACACAGAAAAGAATGAATATGATGAGATTAGATTAGAAATGACAGGATAAAAAATCAAAATCAAAACATACACAAAGCATACGAAACATATATGTAAATAGTACATACACAGTTTAAAAATATTTTGTGAGTATTTTGCATGTTTCTGTGACTATGCTTTGAGAGTACAGAGTACAGAAAAAAGGCAAGAGTTATTGAGAAATGAGATCATACCCCGGCTAATGGACTGAATTTTCCTTTTTGAGATGAATTGAGGAAGATAGTTTGACCTTTGGAGTCAAAGCAACGAAGGTAGCGTGAAACCTTCTTCCCAGTTGGCACACAAACTTCTCCCACGAGAACCAGAATTTCTCCGGGTTGAATAATTCGAGTTTTATCCGAAACTTTGTAATTATTATTACTATTATCATTATTACTACTACTATTGCAGTTCTTTTTTATTATATTATTTGAGTCATTTACTCCTATTACACCTATTCCTCCTCCTCCTCCCATGAAGACATCAACATTATTAACCCCTCCTCCATTTAAACTGGTTCCTGATATCATTGACTTTGTATCCGGTTTATAACCTTTGATGGGTTCCCGAACTAGACACGAGTCGGGGAATTTCCTGGATAAATCCGATACATTTTGAATACATGGGACGGACTTTCCATCTTCACTCAAAATTTCAAAATGGCCTTCGAATGAATGGGGAATGGAAAGTGTGGGACCGAATGGAACGACTCTGGAATTTTTGAATTTGACACATTGTGCTGCAATGCTGAGTTGCTTCCCTGCAGAAGTGAGGAGGAGGTGTGAGACTAAAGATGGATTTGAAAAACTAGGTTGGCCAACATTTTGATATTGACCTCGAAGAACTTTTACAACGCATGGAAATCCAGCGGATTTTGATACTTCACCTATAACAAGAATAGAAGAAAAGAGGATATTAAAAAATGATCAACATGTTCATTCATTCATTATTCGTTATTAATCGTTACTCATAATTAATCATCAATTCCATATTATTCTGGATACTTGATTCTTGATACTTGATCCACCTTGAAATAAAATTTGCTAACTGTTTTTTTGTCGTTGATATAATAATTAATCATTAATCTTTACCTAAATAAGAACCCTCCTCAGACCACAGACATTGTGACAATAATTCCGAAATATCCGCTCGACTCCCCATTTGAGCTTACTGCTGCTTGTTTTTGATGTGTCCCTCGATCATGTGATTTAAACTCGTCTGTCTTCCGTCTTCTTGTTCTCTTTCTTCTTGGTCTACTACTTTTTGTCCTTATCATTTCTTTCGTGTCATCATCAACCATCCATTTCCGTTCGTTGTCGCCTTCGTGGTCTTTTTCTTATGGATCTCGTTTTTCTATTTCTATTTCTATTTCTACTTGGTTTTCTTCAACAGCGTCTACTTGGTTTTATTCGTCGTCAATGTTGTTGTCATCATTATCATATTTATATCATCATCTGCATATCGTCATCTAGTACGAGACTCTAGGACTGCATCATCAGGAATCAAAAACGTTCATCCATCTCGTTACTCATCTGCAAGTCATTCAATAAGAAAAGAAGGATGAAAAAAAATGTCATCATCATTATCTATAACACATATTACTATTACTATTATTATTATCATCATCAACGACATGGACATTAAGCATAATATATTATATTTCCTCATCCACAAGTATTTCCTCTTTTCACCCAACTCCCAAAATCCCAACAATTGCAAATTCTTAAAACATAGGTACGAGTTAGTTGTAAAACTGTGTGTTTTGTAGGTATTTCATGATTTTTTGATACTAAATACTAATGCATACATTTGCAAACATCCTTTAAATTAAATGGGCTTCATTTATTTCTGCTAAATGAATCATATCGATGAACAGTCTACAGATTAGAGATTTACTTCAAACCATACAAAAGTATTTAGTTATCATCACTGAATGCCAAATGACTAACGTCTAACATATATGCAATGTATAACCATGGACTCTTCTCTGTCCTTTTTTACCATGTTTTTGTGTCACTTTGCCTCTATCCTCTCTACAATCCACAATCTAGAATCTAAAATCTTTGTTGTACTTCCTACGCAAAAATTCACAAAATGATAATACTACACAAACGAGGTTGTCGGTAATATTTTTATCATTTTTTTATCATCTATCTCTTGATCCTACTTCTCTATTTAAAAGTCACATCCATTCCATTCCATTTCATTAGTATTAAGCTTTTAGATACATAAATACACGCACAAAAAAACCAAACTAAAAATTGTACAACAGCCTTAACATTTAAATTTACATTTTAACATTAACATTTACATTTGTATTTACAAGGCTCTATCTACGATCTAGGATCTATGTACAATGTACAAGATGAAACATGAAATGTAAAATGTGAAAAATGAATGTGGGATTCATTATTCATTCAACTCGTGTATAGATGTACAAAAATAGCCAAATAAAAATTTCATATTGATATTTTTAAATGGTAGTCAACACCTTCAAGACCGATAGACAGAGAGAGAAAAACAGAAATAGAGGCAGAGACAGAGACACAGACGCACGCAGAATGATAAGGATAATTAGTAATTAACGTGACGGAAAAGCTAAGTAAATTATAATTGAGTGCAGCGCTATATGATCATTATAATTGCTCTCTGTTCGTTATTCGTTATTCCTTGTTCGTCGTTCCCAGTTCTTATTGTTAGTTCATATACATACGTGCGGAATACGTAATACATAATACATGGCTCCTCCATAATATAACACAACACCGCACAATGGAACAAGAAAAAGAGTCTTCTTTGGGAAGAGAGAAGAAATGATAATAAATAATGCTCAAAATGTTCTACTCTCTTCTATCTCCTATTCAAAATATCCACAAACTACAAACAAACGACCTTCATTCTAATAATTCCTCTATTATCTTTCTTTCTAATTCCATCAACAGTCCACATACAACATACACACATATAGACACAGACAGACTCACATGTACAAAAATAATACAATATCTACATGTGTATCTTAGTCTATCTTCTTATTTTCATTATTATTATTATTACTATTTCTTGTGGCACCGGCCCAATGCTCAATGTCCAATCCAATCTAATGTCTAATGTCCAATGGTCATTCCATCATGTATCATGTGTTGAAAAGAAAGGATTATGTGTAAAGTGTAAAACCATTGAGTTGACCAAAAATCAAACAATGGCGAAAAATATCATTGTATTATCATTGTTACATGACCACTTTGTATTTTGTATTACATTAATAATTATTTATTACGTTACATTATCTCTGTCTCTGTCTATATCTATGTCTATAATGTCTACTCACAAGTTATGCATTCTGTAACGTAATTTAAACCTATAACTCATTTTTTATGATTTATAATTTTATAATAATTCTACAAAGGATGAAATTGACCCTCAAAATTTAAAAATAGCGTTAAGTACATATACAATACACAAATCTCCGTATTACTGTACACTTGGGGAGGATGCAGCTCATCTCATTCATTTATTTCATTATCCATTATCCATAGAGCACAGCAACCACAACAAAATACACCATACCATACCACATGTGATGCAAAATGAAGAATTATTCTTGGCATTTCTATCTGTGTAGTAGAATGTAGAATGTAGGAATTACGAGCTCGAATGTGAATCTAACTCATTGTCCCTCTTATTTTTCTCTGTTTTTTTCATGTTTAATGAAAAAAGTAGGAGCTATTTAGTCAGGGAGTCAGCCCTCTCCATCCGTACATGGCCACAAGACCAAAAATGGCCTTTACTTTTTTTTATCTCTCTCGCTTTATTTCTGGCTATATATTGTACACATCTATAATGTAATTTTGTACGTGGATCGTGGATGAAACACACATTGTGTTTAATCCTAAATCCTAGCTATTTCTTTGTCCCTTATTTGCCGAAGTATAAAAAATTGAGAAGATTTGATTCTTCTCCGTCTTTTACGTCTACAACGATTTCGTATTCTCCTTATTCTTTGTTTTCCTGTTCCCTGTTCCATCGTCCTAATATAATAGATAATAGTAATGGTAGTGAATATTGAATGCTGAATGAAATTTTCCAGTACAATTAATTTTCTTTTTCGCCAATCACTAGCCGCTAGTCATAGTCATTACTACATTTTACATACAGGTAAAAAAATGTATAAGAAGAGAGGAAAAAATCATGAGGGACGGTGAGCGTATGATTTTTTCTTTTCATTTTATTCTAACAGTTTTTGAATTAATGTGCATACTTTGAACTTGACATTATACATTATACACCATAGGCCCTAGACACGCATAAAAAATGTCCGTGTATTATGTTTATTTTTCATAATATGTCTACAATATACATTATGTACATTGTACTGTACCTTGTAATTGTACAAAGTACTGAGAATATTTTGTACTTTTATGTAAGAAGAGGATAGACCGAGTCATGATTGCAGAGCACATTCATCACATCCGGACACACTAGCCATGTATGTGTGTGTGTGTAATAGTAATAATAAAACTGAAATAATAATAATGATAATAATATGTACTAATGTAACACATGTGTGTACATAGTGGAATTGGAGGAGAGCATCAGCATTAACAGCATTATCACTGAGAAAACCAAGTAAAAGTATTGCGTGTGTTGTTATTGTTGTTGTTGCTGTAGCTGTAGTACACTTTACAATGTACCGTGTACAATGTACAATGCATGTAAAATGTGTAATGTGTAATATGTAATGTGAATGGGAATTGTCTAGGTCTTCAGTCTTCATGCAAGTTCAAATCTATAGTCAAATAAGTCAATGACATTTGGCAGGCAGGTTGTCTGTACTCGGTATGTATCCACTATTCACATGTGTGTGTGTGTGCGCCTGTGTTGAGGTTTGGAGTTTGGAGTTTGGAGTTTAGAATTTGGACGAGCTCTATTTTCCTGTACATACGAATCTACAATCACCATTCACACACATGACTACAAAATACACACAGGTATTACGATCATGGTGTGTAAGAGAGATGCATTTACTCTTGTTCACTTCTTCCTTGGGCAAAATTTGTAAGGAGAAGAAGAAGAGTAGTAGTAGATGAAAATATCTACAATATACATATGTACACATCATTCATATAGCGAAAAAACCCAATCTAAACCAATACAATCCTATCCCGTCCGATTGTGCACATCTTTTTCTTTTTCCATCCACCATGAATCCACAATCCACAGCTATGCAAAGATATTCCAAATGCCTTTCTACAGTTCTATACACATTACATAATATAATATAATATAATATATTTTGCCCAATGTGCCGCAAAGAACAACTTTTTCTGCACTAACTTTGATTTCCCTGTTCCCTCTTCCTCTTCTCTTCTGTCTTGATTCTTGATGAAATTGTTAATGAAGGAACGAACGGGGAAGATAACGTGAATCTGCCTTCTACCTTCTGCCTCAAAGGCCTCTGTGTGTTTGTTGTGGATTACGATTAGGTATATAAATCTTGGATTTTTATCAATGTGATGATATTTCACTGTGTATGAGAGGCTGTACAAAATATGTGCAATTAGCGGACATTGGAAATATATTATTTATGATATATGTAATGTACAGCAAGGAGCATGGGTCATCTTAACTCTTAACGTGTAAATTTCTCGAATCTTGAATCCTGAATGTCCAACTCAGATTATGTACACTTTGGCTCAAATTATCATCTATCATCATCAATAAAATCTATTCCGTTATCAGCGATATCTAATATCTAGTCAAATTTATCCCACTAGTACTATTGAGTATGGAATATCCAATATCCATCAGACATGTATTTTTAAATAAGGAAGATTGAAAATTCTCAGGGTTCATCTCTCGTCCACAAACTACAAATAACAAATAACAAATACTTGTACTTTTATCATTCTTTCCAGTTTGTTGCACCTTTTACTATTCATGTTTTATGATATTAGTATTCGCGTCATTAGTCATTAGCATGAGAAAACATTTGAGTTTTATTCCTTTTATTATTTTATTGTATTATTGTCATAATTATTATTATTATTATTATTATTCCACCTGGTCTCATGTATCAAATATCAAAAAGTAAATCCAAATCCAAATAAAATAGAATGAATGAATGACTGAATGAAGGATTGTATCAGTGCATAAACATTTGCATACTTGCATACTTGCATACTCCACGGTTGAGTGAATTTAAATGAAGAGGAGACTCCATTCTCCATATAAAATCCATAATACATAATACATAATGCATCATACACAACAAACGTAATATTGGGTTTGATGTAGTGGAAACATTAGTCGGATTAGGTACAAAAGAATCAAGTATCAAGTACCAAACATTAAGCAAAGGTTCATTCCAACTTCCAACTCTTTTATCATCAGCAGCATGATGATGATGATAATCATTCACAACATTACATAAGATGAGAGTGAATGAGTAAAGAATAAAGAAGCTAATCTAATCGTAAGATCGTACAAGTACGAGTAAGAATTCAAGCAGAAGAAAGTCGAAATCGAAGATAAAGATGAATGGGAACTGATAATGATGACGATGATGATTCAGGAGCAAATGCTTTTTTTCAGTAGAATGAAAGTTTGAGATTTGAGACCATATGTATACTAATATACTACATACAGCATTACAGCATAAAGAGTCGACTGTATAATACAGACTAGAGATATATTAGACATCACACATCACACACACACAAAAAATAAATTGAGACTTTTAACTCCTCGACTCTTCGACAATTGGATTTTGAAGGCGAAAAAATGACTCGGAAAAGGATGGAATTTCCTGTGTGAATATTGTATATATTTTAGATGCGTGTGTGTGTGTTCCAGCCATCACAGATTGCCGAAATCATTCACCAGGCAGGCAGTCCATTTCATTATACATTACACACTCAATACTCAAAAAAATGAATAGTGAGCTCTGTAAAGTGTATTGTATCTAGTATCTACGTTTGGATTTTGTGCTTTGGATTTTTATATAGTTACTGCAACTTGTTACACATCTCATTTCCAGTATGTTTCGACTTTTTGAGTTTCGAGTTTGGAGCTATGAAGCATGAAGCATATCGACGGTCTATATTGGAATTCTGGTAAGTGGAGAATCCTTTATAAGTGAGTTCTCGTATTTGCAATGTCTAATACATTACAAATACGAGAACTCACTTATAAAGGAT
>JAQGBH010002927.1:0-21952 GCA_034698265.1 Sminthurinus aureus
CGCCGTTCAAAATTTCTGTAGAAATTGAGCACGAAAAATGTCAAAATCTTGTAAGACTTCGACGCCGTTTGAAATTTATACAGAAATTGAGCACGAAAAATCTTGCAGGACTTTAGTGGGTTGTCGTGAAATGTGAAAGGGATTTGGTGTGATGGCTTTGAATAGGAGATGTGGTGGTCGTAGGAGCAGTAAAATGAATGTAAACAATTTGAGTAGTTGGATTGGTTTCCTTTTGTAAAAGTGAGTTGAAATGAGTTGGAGTGATTGGTGAGGAAGATGAAAAGATTGGGATTAGTAGGAAGAATGAAAAGGAGTAGTTTGTTCAGGAAGGTTCTCAACTACAGAATTCCGCGGTTCATTCGGATTGTTCAAAGTTGAGTTGAATGGCTCCCCAAATCCCCTTAAAATTCACACGTACTCGCTCCTTTCTTCCCAACTTTCCTTCCACGAGGATCTCGGTTTACTATTGTTTTGCTCGGAGAAGGAAAAGTTGGGATGAGGAATGGAATCCATGGTCAACTTGAAACGTGTCTTTGGAAGTTTCCTTGAACTTCCACCACGGTTTTGGACTGCGGGGAAAGGCGTTGAAGGAAATCCCAAGTCGTTTTGATATTTTTACTCGTTGGAACTAAAAGCATTAGAATTGATAAGGTTAATAAAAAACTCATCCCTGGATTCGTCATCTATCATCCTCTGGCCTGCTCCGAATCTAGTTGCATCAGAATCGGGTCCGGGTCCAACAAATTTGGTTTTAATAAGACTAAAGAGGATGACATTTACTCTGCAGCATGCATTCTGTTTGTTCCAGCTCGAGGATTCCTCGTATTCTGACTCTGCAGTCAATCCATCATCGTTTCCCTACCTTTCCGAGATTCTTCTTATTGGACGCGGTGCGCCGAGGGAAAAGTTGATCCCACAAAGAAAAATTCCAGAGACATAAAAGGGAAAAGAGGCTTTATTTTAATACGAAGGAGGAATGGCCCTGTGAAAGCGGAGATCTCGTCTCGTCAACTGAGAAAGCAAGAGTATTTTCACTACGCTCCGATTCTCCGCTCCTCGCAGTTTTTCTCTCGACTTGACAGACTTTGGATCAGTTAGCTAAAAGCTGATGAAATGTGTAAAAAAAGTCCCTCTTTTTCATTTTGCATTGCGTTGAAGCTCTTGATATTGTAGTGGATTTGTGGTTGGAGTGGGGAGGGGAGGGGAGGGGAGGGGCGCAGAGGACAGTCAGTCAGACATTGTCAGTCGGTCGGTCAGTTATTTCCTTTCCTTTGAAATGCAAGTCCATAGATAGAAAAAAGTACAATAGAGTGGCTTTTCTCCTCTTTCCTTTCTCATGTCAGTCATCGTCTGGTTTATTTGATACGAGATTTTTCAGAGCCACTCTTTAAAAGATGTAATACTCTTTCACCTGAAATATCGAGAAGGAAATTACATTTTCTGCGTCTGTCTTTTATCAGGTTCCTTTGAGAAATGTTGGGGAGAGGCTGGAAACCGCAACTTGAGCCCACGAGAATTACGAGGGAATGCGAGCGAGAGAATCTCTTTTACCTTTTCTCCCTTTCCATTTTCTCTTTGGAAATTTCCCTATTTTTTCTTGATGCGGTCTGTCAAATGGAGGACGGACGGACGGACGGAGGAAATTCATGTCCCACGACATGACTGCACATTCCATCTCTCTCTCTCTCTCTCTCTCTCTCCTATTCAGTTGCACTAATAAAAAAGTAATGGAGAAGTGAGCCCAAGAGGGTGAATCAGGTGAATCCTCCTCAACAACAACAACAACAAAAAAGTCTCCATTCAGCATTTCTCCACGAGAGCCAACTACGTTTTCTTTCCTTTACTCCCAAACCTCATTTTCTCTTCATCTTTTCCTCTGCTCTGCTCCATTCTCTTTTCATACCCAAAATCCAGGTATTTTCATTTGTGAAGCTCTACTCAATGTAAAACAAATCCTCGTAGTCAACCCGGAATCAGAATTATCATTAGCTGCATTGCAGCTCTCGCTTTTACTCTTGAAACAAATCCAGATCGGCTCTCAGTTTTCACGACACCAACAGGAAATTCCACATGAGTTTTTGGAAGGTGAAAAGTGATAATAATTCCTTGTTCGCCATCCCAAAACTCAATCTGAATCTCAATCTGACTAAGGCGAGTTGAGTAGTTTCTGATAATTTTGTTGTTAATGAAAAGTGTGTTATTTCTTAGTGTGGCGTTGCGTGCCCTTTGGTGGTTTGTGGCTTTGATTGGGATGGATTTGAGGGGAAACGGCGAATGTGACTGGAGGTTGGGAAGAGCGGGACTTGAAGTAGGACGAATGAATTCTTTTCCTCCCAAATTCCCGTTTCTATCGAATCACTTGAGCTCGTCTGGGTTTTTGGTGGTTGTAGCAGATTTCGGGTGCAGATAAGAGTGGTGTGCTCTGGAACATCCATTTTTCTGCATCCTGATACGAGCACAACGACAACGACAATGACAACTCCAAAATTGCCGAGGAGCACAATTTTGGAGAAGGCAAACAATGAATATTTGAAAGGAGAGTAGAAGAGGAAGAATAAGAAATGGATGTAAATACAAAGATATTTATCCGCGGGATGAGAGAGGAGGGAGGGAGGGAGGAGAGGAGCGTTGAATTTGCCAAGGTAACGGAGAGACTCAAGTTGATGCTTGTAGAAAAAGAGCGTGAGCGAGAGAGGGAGGATTTTCCGATAAGACGGAATAACTTTTGCTATTCCACACATTTCTCTCCTTTCCCGCACACTCGCACTCTCTCTCTCGTACTTGCACGGCACAGCACAGCACAGAGGAACAAACCAAACCAGAGCAGAGCAAAGGAACGGAAAGAATCTCGGAGGAATTCCACCTGATTCAAATGGATCTATAAATCATCATTTTGCATATGATTGATTCCACTTTCCGTCCTCTTTTGCTCCGCAGAAACCTGGCCCACTTATTTCAGCAAAGTGTACACAGCCAAATGTAGTCAAAAACATTAAAGCAGAGCAGAAAAGACGAGAAATTCCGTAAAGAGAAAACGGGTTGAGCTCAAATAACCATTTTCCCATCCTACAAAAAATCCTGTTTTGTTTCTCTCTTACACTTTTTTCCACATTCAACTTGCTTTGACTTCGTTGAGTTTCCAGGGATGAATAAACAGTTTTTGTTCCCTTTTCTCATTCAGTCGAGTTGGGTCCAATCCGAGTTGATGCACTTGACTCAGCCACAGAAGCTCGGGAAGACGCACATGAAAAATCAAACTTCCATTTTGATTTTGATATCCTTTTTGTTTTTGCGTTGGATTTGGATTTGAATTCCGATTTTGATTTGCAAGTCTCATCTCCCATCATTTGATATCCGATCCAACTCCAACCACATTCCAATTTTGATTTATTCTCCCTCTTTACTTTTATCCCTTTGGATCCACAACAAAATATCCCTTTTAAACCTGACACAAAAGGAAAAGAAAGGAAATGAAAGGAAATGAATGGAGGAAAAGTATGAGTCAATATTTGCTCAGTTTATATTTTGAAGCTGAAAGCACCAGTTTTTTTGGGCAAAATATTTCCTGCGTATTGTCATGAGGAAATGGGGAAATGGGGAAATGGGAAATGTTCCAGAGCTCCGCGAAACCGCATCTTTTCACTTTTTCTATCGCTCAAGAGAATTTTTGGACAAAGTGGACAAAAAGAAGAAGAAGAATTGAGTAGGAGAAAACTGCCAACTGCTTTTCAACCCGTCCGAATGAGAATAAATAATCCAACGTGATTATTTTTACATGAGGAAATGTTGATTAGATATTTATTCCCGTTTGTTTTCTTTCCGAGTATTGGGAATGGACAGGAGAAAAGTTTCCCCCCAAAAGCTTTGACAGAGTCCAGTCCAAAGAGAGTTCCCTTCCGACTGTCCACTGTTGCAGACTGCTGAAGAGAGAAAAGTAGAAACTGACAAAGACTCTGCTCACTGTCACTTTGTCCATCAACAACAAAGAAAACAAAGGGGAAATTCGGTTTGGCTGGTGCATTTTTTATCATCCCAATGAAACTTGTCCTTTAACAATGGACTCTCTCTCTCTCTCTCTCTCTCTCTCTCTTTACTCATCCGTCCACTCCTTTGTTTCAACACAAACTTTATTTTACCTCATGTCAAAATTTCTATCCCGTCTGATTCTGATTGGGCGGGCTGTGGAAAAATATCTCGTCTCTTTGGAAACGTCCGACTCATTATTTGATTTGTTCCAGTCAGTTTGGTCAGTATTTGTCTGGACAGATATTGCTCCAGGTAATTTGCACAAAACCCACAATAATTTGTATGCCCTGCGTCACCGTGTGGTTTTTGTGTTGGACTGGTTCCACTTTGTGTGTGGTCTGTGGCTTTGCTGATATTTGATGAGTGCTCATTGTTCGCTGATGGAGTCAATGCCTCATTCAGCCGTCCGAACCCCAAACAACCACAACAATGGCCTTTTCATCCTCATTTCCCTCTCCTCTCATTCCCTCGCTCGTTCTTTCTCCTTCTTCCAGCCGAATATTCAGTTCCCTTTGAAATGGAGTGTGAGGAGTGAATACAAAGGAATCTGCTCTCTTCTCTTCTACTGCACTTTCCTCCGCCACTGACAAAAACAAAGAGGAGGCTGAACAGAGTATTTTTCCCAAGTGGAATTTGATTTGCTCATCCGCGGACGGACGGATCATTAGCTGGATCAAATCAAACAGAGATCGGAGTGAAAAACACAGAAATGATCAAACTGACAAAAGATTATGAGCATTTTCCTCCTCGCGCTCTTTCTGTCAAAAATATTCTGATCCGCTGTATTTTATTTCTTTATTTGTTTCCCTTCTGCTGCTCTGTTCCCTTGAGCTCTGCTTTCCTTCCCTCTGCTGGGGAATGGAAGTGAACAAAACAACATCTCCAAGTTTATTTTAATGTCTCTCTTGCATTTCATTTCTCCCATTTAATCCTCCTCCAAAAATAAATTCCTCGTTCCCTTTGTCCTCAGCTTCTTTGTCATTTTCAATCTGTTACTTTCATCTTATCAACTCCGCATCAGCCTTTTCTTCCAAAAATAAGCTGCTTTTTTCTTTTCTTTCCCGGTTTGTAGTTGTGTAGAAATGTATTTTGAAGACATGACAGAAGAAATGAATCTCTCTTTCTTCTGCTTGGTTTCCATCCCTAAAAATCCCAACTAAACTATTTTAATATAAAACAAAAATTCGGTGGTGCAGACAAATTTTAATTACTCAAATCCCGCTTCTCGCCTTCCCCATGCCATGCACGAGCGACGACTGGAGTGACGTTGGAAGTTGAAAAGCATTATTTTGGAGATGTCTCTGATTCTGTTTTCCAGTATTTTCCAGGCTGTTCACATTTCACATTTCAGCCCATTTGTCCTTGAGTTTGGACAGTATTAAAATGGGAAATAAACTGGATATTCCTTATTAATCCATCTGGAGAAGAAACTGGAGAAACTGGATGTTTGTTTCTGTTGATCCGTTGAGCTGTAAAATGCGGATCCAATTCTGAATCCATTCCGAAACAACAACTGCTACACAACACAGAAATGAGAAGGAGATGTGCGAGTTTTAGAGAACTCGGACGACTCGGTTCTATTGGTTTTATAGATCAGGTGAAAAGGTGACGAGGATCAAGAGAATTTCAACTTGATTCCATTCTTTTCCTTTCTTTTCCTCTCTCTCTCATCAATCACATGTCGTATGAGCCGAGTGCCAGAGTTTTACCCGTTTCATGCAATTGGAATGGGGAATGGGATGAGCTGCATTCTTTCAAATCTCCTTTCCAACTCACCGCCACTTTGGACATTATCCACAATCTCCAGAGCTTTCCTCAACTTTAAACTCCCGTTCCTTGCTTTTGTCCGTGGTGTTATGGCGGTGGTGGTGGCGGAGGACCAAACAAATCCCCTCGCACCAACACTTGCTCAATAAAACTGACAACTACGATCCAGACATCTGTCACAGCTCCGCCGTTTTAAAATACATCCCTTCTCCCGGGTTCATTTTATTGACCAAAAATACTTGACCATCACACCACACCACTTGACTTACCTCCTCCTCCGCAAATATTATTATTATAAACACTTTTATGGCCCATCCACCTGCTATTTTCTATTCCTCTCATAATTACAGAATCCTCCATCAAAAATCCATAAAATCAAGGGGAGTGGAGTTGACTAGGAAGAAAGGGGAGGAGAGGGGAGGGAGGGAAGGCAGAGAAAAGTATAAGAGAGAAGAGGAGAAAAGGAATTCAATTTCTGGTTTTGTGTGTGATTTTAAATTGTTTCTGGTTGATGACGTCATCATATTTCCCTCGGACCAACAACAATCTTCCCTTACTCTTCCACACCTCTCCCATTCTCCGTCATCCTTTTCATAAATGAACGCGGAGAGCTGACCTGCCGAATTCTTGAAAAAATATCCAAGGCGGTAGTGAAAGAGACGCACTAATGAAGGATCCCAACGGTTTCAAAAAGTGTCTTTCATTCATAATAATAATTCCCAAACCTACAAACACAGACGAATTTTCTGCTCTTTTCTCTCCTTCTCTTTTTCGTCATTCCTGATTCTTGATTCTTGATGAGAGCATTAAAAAGTGTGGTAAAAGTGCAAGTTGAGTGAAAGTGCTATTGCTATCTCTTTTCCTCCCGAAAGTTTGTCCTGGAAATGCTCGTCGCTCCTTCCTGTCTGAATGCAGCCCGTGAGAAGGAAGCGAGTGGAGTGAGTGAGGGGGAGGGGGAGGGGGAGGGGGGAGATGAGCACACCGAGTTTGGAGTGGGGAAAAGTTGTGGGTTTGTGGGGAATCAAAGTGAGATGAATCCGGATCCGCATCCTCGTGATCTAATCAACCAACAACCAACGAAGCAAGCAATTCCATTCCACCTTCTTCACTCACTCACTCACTCACCCACTCAACTCAACTTCTCACTCGATCCATCTCAAAGTTTGTCACATATCGGAATAACTCGGAAATCCGGTTACTCTCAGCTTAAAACTATCAGCTCCAAACAAACCAAGTGCCCGTGGCATTTTATTCTCTCACCTCAACCAACTTAACTTTCAAATCCCTTTATTCCTCTTCCCTTTCTCTTCCCTTTCTCTTATCTGCTCTGCTCTTCTCTCGCTTCTCCCTCTCAAAAGTATAATTGAAAATTGTGATAATATGCGCGATGACTGGAAACACATTCTTGCTTTCCATTTCCCTATTTTCTCTATTTTCAATTATCCTCCACAGGAAATCCCCTCCCATTTGACGATCTGCATCTCCTCTCTTTATTTTCCACACTCTCCTCAACTGGAGCCGCAGACAAAAGAGGTGCTGAAAGGTGGTGAGCAAATACAGAAAATAGGATAAACCCACACCTCCAACCATCACCCGTTTTCAATTGTGTTTCTGTGTTGCTGAAATATTTTATCTGCCTCCTCCGCCCTCAATCGCCCCACCCACAAACTCACACCAAAACTTTTCCCTTTTTCATGCATTCCCAAACAAAAACAGTTTTCACATGAGCCATTTTACTATTTTTCTGCAAAATTCAGACTAATTATGGTTTTGTAAGAAATGGAGCTGGATTTGTGAGTTGTTGGAGAAGACGGCAGAAAGGAGCAGAGAGAAAGGAGGAAATGGGATGGCGAATGGTGAAGGGAAAAGAGAAGAGCCTGTTCTGTCGTGTCCTGTACAATGAGACAATGTCTGGTAATAAAGTTGAACATCTCAGTCTTATAATTCCGAATCCCTTCCGGCTTCCAAATTTCTGCATCTACAATGGGTACAGAGAAAGAGGGACGCGAAGACGTGGACAGTGCAGAGCGGGGAGCGTGCAGGTTCTGAGTGAGTGGAGAAGAAGAGAGAGAGAAACAATTTCCCAAGACATGGATCTTTTAAAAGTTTAAAACTTGTTCTCTCTTCCCGCTTCCCGCTTCTCTCTTCTCCTCCAGCAAATGTTCATGTCTCTGTTTGTCCTGTCTCATTTAGACATGAGAATGCATCTGCAAAATGTCCTCCACACCGCAGAATCTCCTTCTTCTTTCTCATGTCAGCTGAGTTGAGTGTGAGAGAAAATCCGGGAGCTCGTCAACAGTCAACATTAAAAAAGAGATTTCTTTGGATGGGAAAATGTGGGGGAAACGGGGGCATTTACATGATGAGTCGGAGAGAAGATTCGGATTGCCCTGAGAAAAATATGCGAGGAAATTATGATTCAACTTGTTTCCATTTACATTTTGTTTTATCTCTAAAGTTTTGGAGTCGTCCAGAAGAGAGAGTGCTCGACTACAAATTCCCTTCTGTTTCTCCTCAATGTTTCTAATCCAATACTTTTTGAGAGATGCTGTTTTCCTTTTCCCCTTTTTTCTTTATTTTCTAGACTGACTCGACCAAGTTTCTTTCTCCTTTTTTAGCCGGAGCTCATCAATCATTCATCGAGAGAGCGAGAGAGCGAGAGAGAGGGAGAGAGAGCGAGTTGACTTGACATGCTTCCTCTGTTTTATACATGGATTTTGTATGTGTCCTTTTGTGACTGTCAGCCAACAGACTAGACTACCTGTCTCTGCATCAGACATTGTGGATAAGGAACAAACTAAAACGGTGTCTCTTCCATTCCACTCTATTCTCCTCTATTCTGATCTATTCTAGTCTCCTCTGCTCCACACACATCTTGCTTCCAGCCAACTCGCAACTCAGTATTTCCCACTCAGCCACTTCGCCCATCCGCCGAGCACAGACTTGAACAAGAGAAGAAAAGCGAAGAGAAGAAAAGAGACGGAACTAAACTACGCACACGTCAATCACATGTTTTGTGGGTTCATCAAAAAGTAGCCCAATGTCATTACATTAGTCTCTGCACACACACAAATCCTCGCCTTTCCTTTTTCTCTGCCTGCCGCCGGAAAGGCGAAAGCAAAAACAAGTTTTCCTCGTCAACTCTACAACTACAAGTCTCCTCTGCAATCTACAGTCCACACTCTGCATAAAACTGGGTGCATTTGAATCGGACTACAAAACAAAGCCTTTCCCTCTCATTTGCACATCCATTTCCACTCATTTGTCAAAGCGGAGTGTAACAGCTCCGTAAAAGTCTACTTTTTGATATCACGAGTGCGTTGGCTGGAGCAGACGGACTCGGTCTGCCTAATTTATGACGCCAGTTGATGCCGACTATCAATTCTCACTCCACTTGTTACACTGTCCTTTTTCGCTCCTTTTTCCCACTGCGGGGAGGACACTTTTTTGATGCATCGCCTACAATATTCATGCAATCCCTTCCACATTCCAATCCACTAGACAAATCCTTGTCTTTCCGCTTTGTCTTTGCCCAAAACATTCCATTGGATTCCCGTCAAGTTGACCCATTTTCAAGTTTTTACAAGTATCTTTTTCACATGTTGTCTACTTATTTTTAAAGGAGAGAATTGAGCAGATTATTTAATTTGATTGCGTCAAAGTATTTGTAGTTGACCCCAGATTGGGCTTGATCCACCGAATTGGATGGACCAGGTTGGGATTTGATTTGTCTGTGGGGGTCAAGCTAAGGAGAGTACGAAGAGGTGCATAAATGATGAGCGGATTGAGAGAGGATAGTGGATTAAAAAATAATTAATAGATGGATTTGTTCTGTTCTGTTTTGTGCATGGGGAAAGGATGGAGAGGAGCGGGAGAAAAAATGACATCAAGTGGCATTTGTTCATTCGCCTCCGTCTAATTCAAGTGGAAGACTTATCTTTCACATTGATCCTGTGGCCGTGGATTTACTCCACTCGCCTCAGCCCGTCTCAGCCCAGCCCAGACAGACAGAAGCTCTCTGATGGTATAAATATCAATATAATTTCTCCTGGAGAATCCTGGAAAAGTGTGGGTTTGATGGAGATGGAAGGAAGGCAGAGAGGAAGAGAGAGAGGGAAATAATTGTGTGTTTTGGAGGGATTTAATTTCCTGTAGTGGATGAGAATGTGGATGTGGACAGAGTAGTCTATCAATCATATCTAGATCCTTCTTTGACTCCTTCCATCCTTCCATCCTTCCATTCTACCACACACACATCTCAATCCTCAAACTTCCCTTTGTACACTTCCACTCTCCTCTCTCTCTCTCTCTTGTTCCTCCTCCAAACTGGATCACAAGCTACACAAAGCACCTCTCCTATACCTAAATTTACTCCATTTCCCTACCTTCTCCTTCCTTCCTTCCTTCCTTCCTCTTCCCTCTTCTCTTCCCTCTTTCCCTTGTCTCAAGTCACATCCATATTTTTAATGCACATGTTTTAGTCTTTGGACTGGGTGCGGCGACTTTGTTCCTATTTCATGTCGCGTAGAAAGTGGATCCCACTGCTCCACTAATTTCATTCCCTTTCCTTTTGTACTGTCTCTCTTCTGACTGAGGCATCTCGCGCCAAACACCATATCCAAATCCATATCCATGTCATTTCAGCCAGCAAAGCAAACTCTTACTCTTCTCAAGCAACTGCAAGTCCAAGTGCGAGTACGCAGACAAAATAATGAAATAATAATAATAATAATAATTCAGAGAAGTCGAGTCCAGTTCAAGTGAATTCCAGTTCAAGTGGATTTGAGTCACTTTATTCTTTTCCGATATTTCTCATCCGCTTATTTACTTACTCCTCTTTTCTCCTCTTCCCTTTTCTTTCCTTCCCTTTTCTTGGCTTGTCTTTGAAGGAGCAATCGGAATACTGGAGATGGATCACCATCATATTTTTATTGCTCCTGGACGGACCGAGGTCACCGGGGATTTCTCATCTCCAGACACAACAAGTCGTCTTTCATTTCCTTTTCTTGAATCTTATTCTCCTCTCGCTCTTTTTGTCCTCGGATTTTTACGAGCCAAAAAGGACGTTTGATTTCATTTGTAGGACAAAATGGAGAAATGGAAAAATTAAATTTAAAGGCAACTGAGAAACTCAAAGGAAATTCCACTTTTGAATGGAAATAAAATATCAACTTTCTTCTGAATCTTGAATGTTTTCTTGGGGGAAAGTGTGCCGGCTTTTTCAGGGAAAGTTTACAATTCAATTTTACACCTGTCTCATTTTATTCAATTTCCATCTGATTTCTTCCATTTTTTTGCCGGATATTCCACTTTCCTTTGCAGGTTGAAACAGTACACACAAGTTTAAAACAAAGTAAAAAGTAAAATTGTTTTTTCTCTCAATCATTTGACTTTTGAACTTTTCGCCTGTTTTTAGTTTCCTTTGATTGAGGCGCCAAGCCAATTAGTGTCAATTGTGACGCCACTCTTTTTCCATCCACTCCGCTTTCCACTCACAGAACATCACAAACAGAAAGAGAGAGAGAGAAGAGAAGAGAAGAAAAGAGAGAGAGAGAGGTCAAGTTGAAAGTCCAAGAGCGAGAATATTCATCTCTGGACTCACAGTTCCAGTTGACAATTACCCGGGAAGGAAGAAAGAAAGGAGGAGGATGAGCGAAGAGGAAACGGAGCGTAGTAAATTTGTAGATTTTCTATTGTACAGTACAACATGCTGAGTGAGTGACTGGAGAGATGAATATGTGAAAAGGTGCAAGTGGAGCTCCGGTTCTCTCGGCTTGTTTTGTCCAAAGGATGCGGAGAAGGAGATGAAGCTGGAGCGGGAGCTGGATAACGAGGCGAAAGAGGAAGAAGAGTGAGGAGTGTGGAGTGTGGAGTGAGCTACATGAATAAATATTGGTGGAATTACATCTTGATTTCTTTAGCCAGCTTTGGCGAGCTTCATTTCCAAACTGTTTTAGTCATCCCTCCGCAATTATTTTTCTCTCTCCATTTTATTTCATGTCTGTGCTCCGAGCCGGGCAAAGGAATATCAAATAACAATTAAACCTCAACTCCCGCTCCCTTTATTCACAGTGCTCAAAAACCAGGTACAAAACCGGAATATCACAATTTTCCACTTTTTCACACACATCGGATAGGATTGGAGCCTTTTCCTCCTTTTCCGCTCCTTCCACTCGCACAGACAACAGACAGAGCAGACAAGAGAGAAAAGGATCATGTCGAATTTGGAATACGCTTAGGAGAAATTGCTGAGGGAAGACAGAGACAAAGGAGTTTTAGACCAAAGTGGAAGTGGAAGTGAAAGTGGTAAAGTAGGAAATGTACAAATAGAAATAAAGCTACAATTTCCTCCTTTGGACCCAGACTGGGAAAAATCGTTGGGGAAATTGGGAGAGAATCCAGTATTTGGTTGAATCCTCGCAGTGCAGTTGTAGATGAAAACCAAAGTAGAACAAAGATTTAGAATCCCGTGGCAGCCTCTGCTACAGATTCCAACGGTAGATAAAAAATGGATTCCTTTTCTTCTATTCTCCGCTTCTCGATTCCTTCTATTCGCTAGTCAAATGTACCTGAGCAGAGGAGAGGAGAGTCAAGACGGAGCAGAGTGGATACTTTCTATTGAATTTTACGACTACTGCACATTCTACCCCGTTTTACATTACACTCCACCATTACATTTTTCTCCATTTCACTCCACTCCCAACTTTTCTCCTACCTTTTCTTCCCTTTTATTTTACCTCCTCAATCTTCAACCTTCCATTTCTCTCTCTCTTCTCTCTCTCTCTCCTTCTTCTTCTTCTTCACGAGCTCTCTTCTGGAAATTCCCTAATTTTTCTCCGAGTGTATCAATTTGATCCGTAATTACTCAACTTTGTTTAACCCAGGGAGAGCATAATGACGAACCCCGATTCACTCCGCTTCCCCTTCAATCTGTAATTTATCCCAGTCTCAATTATTACTTGCTCAAACAAAAACTACTGTCCAATCAGCCCGATCCCAACAACATTTTCTTCGGCTCAACATCCTCAAATCCGTACAATTCAACCGTACTTTTTTATCAAGTCTTCCGGACCATTTTACATAAACTTTCAAGCATAAATCCTTAAGGCTCCCGAAGCAACGCTGAAAACAAAAATCTCTGTTTGCCCCGCGGTGAGACGAATAATGCGACGTCTCATTTTGCCCCGTTTTAAGCGAAGCGCACTCAATCTGTGCACAGAAAGGCAAAGAGACGGACATGAGGATTCCAATACTCAGCTTTGCTTCCGTTTTGAGCGGACTCGACGGTACTCATCAAAATCTGTGGGTTGGATGACAGAATGAGGCTGAGGCAAGAGAAAGAGAAACTGAAGATTACTCGAACCATTTCTCTTGCTTTTTCCCCGTTTCCCCGTTTCCCCGTTTTCTCGGTTGACTAATTGAGAGGACTTGAATTGAGAGTAGCATTTAAGCTTCCAGGTAGTTTAGACGGGAGAATAATTCTGCTCCCCGATTTCTGTCTCTCTCAATTACTGCACAACATTCAGCCCTTGTCTACGGCCAGAGCAAGAAAAGAAAACTGTGGGAATCCGAACTGAGCTGAGCTGAGCTGAATATGAATATTCCTAAATGAACATGTGTAATTGAAGGAGTCCCTTGAAATCCGACCACCCAGCCGTCCTAATAATTATTGTAAATCTACCTTTTCTCCCGTTCCAGTATTTTCCTCCTCTTTCTTCTTCTCCCTTCTCCGTGCACCATTATTTATTGGATACGCCATTTGTTTTATCCCAGCTCATCGCATGTAACTGAACCTGCTCCAGCGAAAAGGAGATCAAGTCAACGGGAAAGGTTGGAATTTTATGGATATTTTATTTCCCTTCAACTCACTACAAGTTGAAAGCTCCGTCAGGTACGGAGTCAAAGGGATAGGCAACTTTTTCCTAGAAATTCAGACAATTTTAAAGGTGGGCTGGCTCATGTGACCAAATAAATCTGAACTTGCAGATGCGGAGCTGAGGCAGAGAGAGAGGAAGAGGAGGAAGGAGAAAGTGATGGGATAAAATGATGGATGGGAAAATCCATCAAATGAATTGAGTTTATCAATCATGAGAAAGAAAGAAAGAAAGAAAGAAAGAAAGAATGTGTGCAGTGCGCCCTCCGGATTTCGTGTACATTTGATGTCTACTCTACTCTAAATCTAAATCCAAAGCCAACGCAGTAGCGGCACAAGAGGAAACTCCATTTGCAACACACCATCTCACCATCCTCCATCTCTTTTTCTCTCTTTTTCAGTTATATTTTCCATGTGGATTCTTCCAGCACCTCGCGAATGAGCTCGCTGAGGTCATCCTTCATTCAAATACACCTTTCCAACTTGTTCATCTTGGTCTTCTTTTTCTGGACTGAGGATCAGATCCCGAATCACGGGAATCTTGTCACATGCTTCCTCCACGTTCAACACAAATGTAATTCAAAGTGGAAAATGTGAAAGAGGAGAAAACATGATTTGATTAGTGCTCCAAGAATGTGGAATTGGATGATTAGACAGAGAAGAGAAGAGAAGAGAAGAGAAGAGGGATTTGTGAGGACATTGGGATGAGGATTTAGTTTGCGGACATGCGTATCCGCAGCTAATTTGTTGATTTAGCAGTAGGTATTAAAAGGAGTGAGCGGGAGAGTGCGGTGAGTGAGAAGTGTGTCTGGTGTGGTGTTTTCAGTTATTGTCCTGGTCTGCTTAAGTGCAAATTCTGGTCCGAGAGCTAACCAGTAAATTGAAGTGTGCGGTTCTCTCTCTCTTCTCCCCTCTCTGCATAAAACCGGCTAAATTGACTGACTTTGGATAAGATGAATGAGGTGGAGAGGTAGATGGAGGAGGAGGAGGAGGAGGGAGGATGACTGTGGCTTAAACTGGCAAGAAATTAGCCACAGCTTCAACTTTTTTCTGCAGAGCATAAAGCAAAAGACGGGTGAAAAGCTTTTAGTCAATCAAGCAGCAGACATTTCTTTCTCTTTCCTTGCCTTCTCAGCACTTTTGACTTGCAACTAGCAGGAGCAACACAACATTAACTTACACTTAGCAACAAAACAACAAGTCAAGTAGACTGGAGTTGCAGAGGGAAAGGGCGCGAGGAAAATCAGGAAAAAGAAGCGCTGCATAATACATGACTCCTGAAGAAGAGGGAAGAGAGGCAGAAGAGACAAAAGAGACAAAAGGAGAAAGGTGGAGGATGATTGCAGAGACTGATGATGATGCTGAGAAATCAACTGCCAAAGTCCTCGCTCCTTTATCCAGCTCAACCTCAACTCTTCTCTCTCTCTCTCTCTCTCTCTTCTTCCACTTCTCGCTCCAACTAAAACTTGGAGAGCAAAACCATATTGAGACGTCAACAGTCAACAGTTTTCCCCCATTCCCAAAAATAACAAGGAGATGAAACAATGAACAAGGGAAATTGGCCAAACTAAAGAAATTGGTAGTTATTTTAGTTCGCTCATCTCATTCTGCAACTAATTCCCGTCAACTTGACAACCACACCCGCAATCAGTGCCCTGTCCACCTCCTAGTTCCCTCCTCCTCCTCCTCCTCCTCCTCCTCTTCAAAACTCTTTTTTATCCCAAAATCCAGCAACAGATTTTGAAACACTATCAACAGATCTTTCTCGCTATTTGTTCTGCTCAATCCACTTCACCGGGATGACCACGGTCAATTCCTATCACTACTTTTTACCTGCGAGTAGTTTACCCCAATCTCCTTTCTTTTCCTAATTTTATGTTGGATGGGAAAATATGGGGAAATCTGGGATGGTTTGATAAGTTGAGAGAACCGCAATCCTTTTCTCAGCCCTTCTCCTCTGCGTATCCACAAAACATAAAACCGAGGCCTGAACCAAGCGGGACTAAAAAGAGCAAGCACCAGAAGTTCCAATCCAACCGAGTCCAAAGTTGCTCAAGGTGAACGTCCTAACGCCTTTACGCTTTTCCGTCCTCTCATCTGAATTAGACTTGGCTGGACTCGGTTGTTTGTCTCGCCCAAGTTCTTACTAATGAAATTTCCCACTCTCCTTTTTCTACCTTCTGCTTCCTCCTTCCCAAAAACCAAATCCGCTTCACCTCTCATTCCGCTTTTATGTGCAGACTCATTTGTACTCGAGAAAAATCCCCAGCCAAATTCCCCACATCAAGTAAATGCAACATTGAATACTCTGTCTACCGCTTCAACTACTTGTCTTTTCTACAACCAACAGCCACAACAGTCACAAATAAAAGCCGCAACAGAAAAAGGTGGGCTGAACCACGCTTCAAGTCCAGTGAAACCCGGAATGAGAGAATTAAAGTGTATCAAAATGTATAAAACTCGTCCATCTTAAACGGGATTGTTGCGCTGGCCAACGAGCCAAAGAAGGCCAATTCGGAACCCAAAGTCAAAAGTAGGAGCAAAGCAGAAAAGGTTGTGGATTTTCAAAGGGGGAGGGGAGGGGGGGAGCGTTCACTAGAGAATGCATAAAAAAATTCCTTTTTTTAATACATTTATCACCATGTTTATTTCTGCTTTGTGCCTCCTGTTTCGTGATCCCAAATTCCAACTCTTTCCACATCCAAACTTTCCCCACTGAGATTTTTGCAATATTCATGAAACTCTTTGGAATCCCCGCAGGACTTTTCAACCTTTCCCCTTTGAAAATGGAGTCGATGGAAAGCGAAAGACCGTTCTCAACATTCCCTCACACGAGTGTTCAAAACAAGTTGCTCAAATTTATCAAATTGTTACAACTTAAACTTGTCTTGTCTTGAATTTCCACCCGATTTCTTGTGTATTTTTACCCCGAATTCTACAAGCTTTCAGGAGCATGAACAAAAATCAAAGCCAAAACGGAAAATAGACCACCGAGTAAAACAATTCCGAATTTGTACTTTTCCGTTTTTCTTCACTCAATTTGAACAGCTTAAAACTGAGTGAAAGTTTTTTGTAAAGAATTAGAAATCGGTGGATGATTTTAGGTGGCCCAAAGAGCCGCAAATAGAGGACAGAGGAGTTTCCACAAACAAGAAAAGTTTTGTGGTTTTGTGGTGGTTGTGTGAAATGAATGTGGCTAATGAATGAATGAGTAGAGAATTGTACTTACCATGCAAGGTTGACGAGGTAGTCGGACAACTACCGAAACTACGGTCGCTTCGATTGGCTCAGGTCAATTCCTTTGGTTCTCGTTTTACGTTGACTTGACTTGGAAACAATTTGGGATTCTCATTTCACAGAACATTCCTTAGAAATTGGTCGCTTCTTTTCTTGTCTTTTTCACAGCTCAAAATCTGAGTGAGTAATAATATTTGTTTGTTTGAATAATTTTTGATTTGTTTGTACTTTTTGTGTTTGTGGAAGTGTAAGTTTGAGATTGTTAGTCACTCGTGCTCGCTCGTCTCTGGGCCAGCACAGCCGTTTACAGCTCCTCTTCATATCACAGACATGGATCCTTCTGCTTCCACTTCCCGATCCCTTTCCTTCCCGTCCTCCGATCTCCTCCTCACATCTCAAAACTCCTCAACCAGCAACTATGTACAAATTTCAAGTACCTACACAAAAGTCAACTCCTCCTCCTCCTCCTCCTCCTCCTCCTACTCTTCCTACTCCTACCTCACCTCCGTCTAACACTACAATCTCACTACTTTAAATCCCTCATTTCCCCAGTTTCCTCACCATACTTTAGACCAATGGAATATTCAAGGATACAAATTGACTCTTAGACAAAGTCTTTGATTTACTTTAATTTACTTTGTGTTTGCTAATGGTGGTGAGGGTGATTTTAGATTTGTGCTAGTCCTACGGCGTCTTTTCAGACTCCCGAATCTATTCTACTCCTGTTCCTGCTCAACGACAAGTCAACTGTCTACAGGGCGTCCAGGTAGACGCACTTGTGTACAAAACCAGCAATCAAGACAAGACAAAATGATCCCATGACTCAGGAAAAGAGTTGTTCTCTGTTTTAACTCTCCAACCAAATCCAGGAACGAGCACAGGAAATTGGAAATGTTACAAGAAATGGTAAAAATTGAGCGACTTTTGTTATTTTCCTCTGGCTAATTGAAAAGGGGCTGAGAATGAGCCAATGAATGAGATGGACTTGTTGAGGTGTTGAGGCTCTGAACAGAGAGAGAGAGAGAGAGAGAAGACGACTGTGATTTGGGTTGATTCTGTTCTGTTCTGTTGTTCCAGTGTCCGGAAAACTCGAGACTGGAGTGACGAGCAAATCATTCGCTTCTTTTATATTTCTGCAGTTGAGAGTCTTTGCGTTCTCCTGTCTGCTTCGCTCGCTCGCTTCCGACTCACCTATTTCCCTTCCTCGCTGCGCAGAGCACTACATCCCACTCCATCATCATCATCATCCGCACCAACCTGCCACAGCACAGCACAGCACAGCAACAGAGCACAACAGAACGGAACAGAACGGAACAGAAGCAGAAGCAGATCCAGAGCACACCAAAAGAGAAACCTGATCAATCCACCATCCACCATCCACTCTTTTAAAAGCCATAATCAAACAATGTTTTATGCGATCCATGTCAAGTCTCTCTTTTGTTCTATGACAAAGCAGAGATTCGTCAGTACTAAAAATCCCGTGTCTTTTCAAAGTCCCATCACCAAGGAAAAGAGCAAAGAGGATCAAACGCAGAAAATAACTCTGTTTTCAAGTTAACAAATCAGAATTAGTTTTTACTTGTTTTATAAAAATGTTGTTGCTAAATCTGCTGATGTGAGGCTGAAAGGATGGCTGTGGAATTTGAAACCCGAGTCCGTCCGTGTTACATTTTTTCATTTTATGTATGATCCACTTTCTCTTTTCAAACATGTTAATATTTATAGTGGAGCAGGTGCTGTCTGTAGTTGAGTGTGGAAATGAAAGATGATAATAAAGAGCTACTTTGCTGCTTTGGCACTTGTGAACTGGACTTAAATGCGGAACAAGTTGAGAGGAGAAAGTGTTTAAAAACTTGTTAGTTGCGTGATTGCCGAGGGAGGCGGCGGTAAGTAGTAATTGCGGATTGTACTTTAAATTGTAAAGACGTTACAGAGAAGGAGACAGTTGAGGTTTGAGGCTGATTCAGACTTGTGATTTCTTCAGAGTCGCTCTTCTTGTCCGTGTCCGTGTCCGTATTTTTTGTTGTGGATGCAATAATTTTGAGTTGATTGCTCCTGGGGCTGAAATTGATTTGATGGGATTGTTCTAGGATCCTCTGCACTCCTTTCACTTTGTCCAGTAGCCTGAGAAACAAGAGCGGAGCAGAGTAATTCCGAAAAAGAAGGGAAAGACGGGAAAAGAGCATTTGGCAATTCCTCCTCACGTGACATTGTGTTTTCCTGTTTTTCTTAATCCTCCGGGACTTTGCCGTACAAAACTCGGCTTTCTGTTTGTAAACTCCGTCAAGTCTCATCCCATTCTTGCCTCATTTCTTTTCTATGACAAAAGAAATCCAGGTGAATTTTTGCAAGAGCAACAACACAAAAGCGGTGGATTGGATTTTCGCGTGAGGCTCGGGATTTGTGTTGGTGGACAGTGATTGGTGATTGGTGATTGGTGATTGGAAGGGAAATGAACAACTTGTGCAAAGGAGATTGAATATCTGTAATGAATCAATGGCGAAATGGAATGGACTTGACTTTTTCACTGCTCCCCTTTTTCCCTACTCCTTCCATTCCAAATGGATCGAGGTGCGTGCATTTTATATTTAATAGAAATTATCAATCTGAAAATGTCTGACTGATGAATTTGGGATTGGGTAGCGTAGAGAAGAGAAGAGAAGAGAAGAGAGAGAAGAGTGGAGTGGAGTGGCGCCGTGTGGCGTGGCATGGAATGAGAGAGAAAGAGGCAGCAAGAAAAGATTCAGAGTTGGTCTCATGAGAGGTATTAGTCCCTCTGAACACATTCATCTCCTCTTCTCCTCTCTTCTCTTCTCTTCTCTTCTGTCCTGCGTCTGTTATTCTGCATCTGATGGTTACAAGTAGAAGAGTGGCAGGCTGTGTGGGACTCATAAAACTCGTCGAGTATGCAGATATTGAGCAAAACAAGTCTACTCCTTTCCCTCTTTCCACTGATAAATATCCGAGGAGCTCAGTTGAATTTAGGTGGTGCACGCACAATTATGACGGATCTGTATCTTCATCTGCATGTCCTTCTGTGCTGGAAAATGCTGAGCTATCCGAGGATTCCGTGGAAATGGAGACAGTCAGAACATCGCAATATCTTTACGGCTTAACTTATCATCGGAAATCAATACTCGTTTTACTACACTCAGCTCAGCTTTCGCCTTGCAGTATTTCACACACACACACATGAAACTTGCAAGTCTTTGGCTACACATTGTATGCCTTGAAATTATAGACGATTCGTCAAGTCCAAGTGCACTGTGCAGTGTGCAGTAAAAACAACGGCAATGACAATCAGTCTTTCGTCTCTTGATTTTCCACAATTTCAACAAAACCACCAAGACAGAAAAGTATCAGCAGAGTTTTTTCTGCTGGTTCCCTTGAGGTAGACTCGAACAGTGTATAAATTATCCATGTATCTTCCCCTTTAACATTAAAAAACTGCTACTTTGAATCACGATTGAATTTCCTTTTTATTTCTACTGCTTACTCGCGAGTGTCAGCTTGAGTATCAGTTTGATGTGTGCTCTGCAGTTTTTGTCCTTGCAGGTTTTAACAAGTCCAAATATCCTGTCCCTTTTACTTTTGATAGGAGACACAAGTCTAATGGAAGCTTTCTTTACATTGTGATCATTCTATTGATAATTTTGATGCAGCATCAGAGATCGAACGCTTTGTGTGGCACTCGCCTCCTTTTTTTCCCTTCTCTAGAGCTTAGAAACATTTTGTTGACTCTCCTCTTGAGTCTTGAGTCGGTTTGAATTGATTTAAATCCATTTGAATTTCCCGTTTCTGTTTGACGTCAACACCTTTAGACCTGTGAGAGTCGAACCAAGGAAATGTACTTAAATTATATTCAGTGACTTGCGGCGGTGCAAGTGTTAAATTCAAGTTGACGGGAATAATGTTCAAGACGCGGGTGCGTCATGCTGAATTAAACTCCTTAACTTGATACCGATTCGGAAATGAATTCAGGTTTTCTCATTCCAAAAACCCCATCAAAATTATTCTCATTCAATTTATTCAGAGGTTCAGAGGAGCCAAACTCTGTTTTGCTTTGGGAGGGACTGAAATCTGGGAGGCGGTAAGAAAATTCATTTGTAATGCCATGAATGAAAACATACCTTTGACTTTTTTGCAGAACATACTGTGGGCATATTGAACTTTGGGGGCACGCATCCACTAATTTCCCCATTCCTTTCCGACACTTCTGTCCCAACTTTACATACTAAATCAACAATAAACTCACTCAACTTCCGCAGCATCACTCGGGTGAATTCACCTTTTTTTAGTTTACTTTAGTTACCATGACAAAATGTGGCCTTTCTCCTTTAACTCATCTCTCCAGTTGTATCCATGCCAAGTGAATGAGAATATTCCAAATACACACTTCAAAAGTCTTCTTTTTTTTCTTTTTTACCTAAACATTTCATTTCATGTTCAGGATTCAGGCTGAAAGAACAAAACTCCGTTGGGCTCCTTGAGTTTCCTGCTAAATCACTGTATTCAATAGTTATATCTTAAGTCTCACAGCAAGTAGTTTCTGCCTCCTTTACAAAGAAAACACGTCAACATTTCATTTTACTTCCGCCTACTGCACACACTACATCATCTCATCAACGCCTATCCTTCCATTTTTCTGCGGGTATGCAGCAAAAATATTTACTAGTTCACGCAAAACAAATACCATTAAGATGAATGTGCTTCCTATTCTAAGTTGATCCACTTCTGTCGAATTTTTTAATCCACAAACATCTCACTTTTATTCACATGTAAATCTCTTCCAGTAATTTTAATAAAACTTTACACTTCTGTACCATGTAACAAAAACCGTCAAAATATAATGCATTTTATGAAAATTCATTATATATTTACAAAAGCTGCTGAAACAGTTTTACTTTCCGAGCATTAATTTTCTAACGGCGTTAAAATTCAACTGGATAAAGTCATGCACAACTTGGACGCGGTTCAAAATTTCTGTGGAAATTGAGCACGAAAAATGTCAAAATCTTGTAAGACTTCGACGCCGTTCAAAATTTCTGT
>JAQGBH010002928.1:0-21952 GCA_034698265.1 Sminthurinus aureus
AATTTAAAGTTGGAATTACTTTTATAATTTGTCATCATCGTTAAATTAATAATAGTATATATATATATACATTATGCTACTTGTATAATGCTAAAATATATTAGTACTTTTATATATAATTAAATAGACGTGAGTGTTAATTGTCAAATCCGAATAGTAAAAAGTACTACAAAGTACAAAGTGGTTTTTGCTTTTTGTATCGTTCCCACATTCTCAGTAAATGTATTATTACAAATTACAATTAACATCGTTTTAGTTAACTATTTCTGTCTTTAATTATATTATTAAACTTCAATTTTTAAGTTTAATTTTTCGTGTTGGCCAATGGCTTTACAAAAACCTCAACAGCACGAACGACTGTATAGTTAAACTGATGGTTCTTTTTTTAAACAAAGCAAACCAAAATTTAACCTACAGGACAATAATACTTTCATTATATCATTAATGACGATGACAAAATTCACCATTTAATTAGTCTACACAAGTTCGAGTAAATGATGTATGAAATGCAAGTGTAAATGAATGTTGATTAACGTTTATATTCAGCGTCTAGACTCTAGAGTGTAGAATCTACACACTACGCAAACTGTGCGACTTAGCCGCTACCTGTGCGGGAGCGCCTAGACAGAGCCTATAACAGAAATAATGAGCCTAATGTCAAAATAAATGACTTATGAGGTACTTGGTATTAAATTTCGTAAGCGTCTGTGTAACAGGGATTTTTAAAATTTAGTCAGTTTGAGTCAAACTGCACAGCCTGCTTAAATTTTACATGTTATTTTGAACTGTTTACAAGTTTTTCACTTTCAAGTTTCAAGTCAATCAAAAATATCTTCCTCAATCTTGATGTCATAATAAAATTCTTCAAAAATTAATACGAAATCGACAGGTACGTCATTTATCTCTCATTTAATTAAAAATGCTCCTCCTTTATTATTTCATCTCAAGCTTTTTAGATGTAATGTAATCATATTACACATGTGCAATTAGTATTATATAAACTGTTTCTCAGTCACTATATGATTTATGAACAGTTTTAAAAAGGCTTTGTAAAGAATACTATTATACTAATTACTTATTACTGACACCGTGTATTGTTTTATGTAGCAAGTTAATAACATAGTATTCTTTATAAAGAATGTATATTATTATACGCACTTACTAAGCTGTATAAACTTTATTAAAAATTATTCACTTGACAAGTCAAGTATAGAGTATAGAGTTTAGAGCGTTAATTCTGATTCTCCAAACCAATTTAGATAATTAATCCTCTTTGTATAACAGTAATAATAGTAATAGTAGTCGGAGTTCGGAGTTGTGCAAAATTATCATCCTTTTCAGTATGAAGTATGATATAACTTTTCATCCTGTTTCACCTGATTTTTTTAAAAACAAGTGTAATATTATGTAGATTTAATAAACAGGGTAATAAAATTCTAAATTTGCATACAACTACAATCTACAATCTACTTTTAGGAATAAAAAGTTAGTTGGATTAACTCGAGACTCGAGACTTAATAATAATGAAACTATAGGAACTGGATGATTTTTGGATACCAGAGCCTCTCTCTGGATTCTAGATTCTACATCTTCCTCTCTTCCGGTCTCATTTTCTTTCTCGTTATTTCTTATTACTCGTTACTCGTTAGTTTAATCCGAATTACTAGTTTTCAGTTTCCAGTAGTTTTCATATTATAAAGGTAGAAGGGGTATAAAATTTAGAATTGAGAATCGAGACACTGAATCTAGAATCTAGTGCCTAGATTCTAGAATGTACAGTTCATATGTGGTTTATAGTTTATAGCCCTGTTCATCTTAAATGAGTCATCTACCATCTAATATCACTCTGGTGTAACAAATTCAACTGTTACATGGATCATATCTCAAGCATCCGTCCGTCCTCCGTCCTCAATCCTCCACTATAAAAATAACTTTTAATTCATCCAAACTCCAAACTTTGCAAGGCAGTATGAGTAGATGAATCAGGGATCGAGAGTGGAGAGTCTAGAATCTAGAGTCTAGAGTCTAGAGTTGACTCGATACTCGAGAGGAAAGGGAAAACTAGAGCGAGAGCAGAGAGAAATCAAGAGTTAGTGGAAGAGAAAAGGAATCCTGGCAAATGTTGTAACTTTTTAAGTGGCGTTGAAATTTTGTTTCCAAACTTTTACAAATATATCAAATTTCTTAGCTATTAATGCTATCACGCATATGCAATTTGCGTACATTAAATATCAAATATCAAATATAAAAAGTATGCGTTGTGTAAGACATAAGTCACATTTATACATGTATTATGTATTATAAAAAAATATGATGTACTCCTCCAGTGCGTAAATTTTCAATCTCCTCTCTCCCCTTTCTCTTCCTCTTATGAAGAATTCTTCATACCTTGAAGGTTGGGATTGCTGGCAAGCTTGAAGCTTGAAGATCATAACATATCACATCACGTCATGTACTATCCATTCCTAGTAAAAGTGACTAATTAATCAGCTGTAGGAAAAGTTAATAGGAGAAAACGGCAACTTCAGACTCTAACGTTGCTGGATGCTGGATGCTGGATTCAGCAAACTAACTACAATTTTTCCTTTCTATTTTCTATTGAAATCTCGAGTCTCGAGTCTCGAGGTAGGTGCTTAAATTAAAAAATGTATGCAATTCCGAGATCCATAAAAAAAAGTTTTCTCATTCTTATTGTTCTTCTCCTTCTCCTTTCATATCTCAATTCTCAAGTCTCAAGTATAGAGTATATAGTATAGAGTAAAAAGTAGACAAGCAGAAAGCATGTCTAAGTTTTTCTTTCAGGTAGCTAACTTTTTGCTTTTTTGGTATCATTTTACAAATAGACTGGGATCTTTAGCAATGTTCAAAAGTGTTCACAATTCACAATTCATGCCTAAAAACTAGAATCTAGAATCTAGAATAGAATGGGTAGTAAAATTTTTTATTTAAATTCAATATACAATTCCGGTTTTTTTACCATATGAATAGAGGATAGAGAATAGATTTTACATGCTCACTGGCTCTGACTCTGAATCTGAACCTCCTTTCACATGATATGATATGATTCTTCCTGCCTTTTTTCATGTAAAACAAAGAGTTGGACTTTATGATTTATAGAGCTGTCTTCTGTCTTCTGCTCTCTGTGTACTCGGTCTATTTTCTATTGTCTACAGAGCAGAGTGTAAGCCATGAAAATGTTATTCCTATCCCATTGTCATATCCTCATATCTTTTCGCCTCTTTCTTCTTTCTATAATAATATATAATATGTACATACATAATAGAATGATATAAGATATAATATAACCACGGGCAAACAGATGTGTATTTTTAATATTTTTGCATGTAATCAGCTATGAATATGTAATTCAAAGTAAACCGTAGGCCATTAGGCAACTTTGTTTTTGTGTATTATTTCATGTATTCAAAGTTAAAAGCATGTATTATGTATCATGTATTATGCATATTTATGTACTTAAAAGTTATATTATTATATTTTATATTATAATTATAATTAGAATAAAACTAGGTGAAAGAATACAAAAGATAAAAACAAAGGTTTTTTCTTACCATCATTAGCGATGGCCACGAGGAGTAGGAGATTCATAGTGGCAATGATAGTGTAGAACGTGCTAGTTCTTGGCACAAGTAAAGTCGTAGTCATTGTAAATTGTTGTAATTGTAATTCACTGTCACTGTCAAAAAAACTACAACAACAACACTGAGATTTCTTTTTATTATATTTTGTATTGTACTCCTTCTTTTTGTATAAAATCTAGATTCTGGATTCTATACTCCTTCCTGTAACTTCCTGTTGTACGGTGTACGGTGTATGGTAAATGGTAACTTGGTCCAAAAAATATATAAACCGCGGCGGAAGTAATATCTATCTATACAATGTACAATGGATAATGGAAAGGAAAGCTTTTTTTGTTATTTGTTATGTATTATGTATCCTTTTCCCGTTTTTCCCAAAAAAAGTAAACCACAGGACAGGAAAACACTTTAAAGTGGGTGAATCCAAATCCAAAAATATTACACTCTTGGCTCGTTTTATAGTGGATTATGGAAAAGTTGAGTTGTAAATTGTAAATTGGGACACTGGTTTTTCCGCGGATTGTTTTTGTTTTTGACGGAAATGGTGTTGGTTTGATAGTAAATATGAAATAGTCAAGTATCAAGTATTCAATAATAATAATAATAATATTATGTTTACTACTGGAAACTTGAATCTTGGAGTTTGGACGTTGTTTCAACGAGGATTCAACTGTTATTGTATTATATTGTGTCGAGTGTTGATAAAGAAAGAAAGGAGGGCAGAGGGATAAAAGATTTTGGATTTTATGTTGGTCCGAAGACCAGTTTCAGTTGTTGCAGTATTAATATTATTGGTATCGGTATTTGTTCTAGTGGTGGTGGTGCTGATGCTGACATAATGGTGTTTATTGAGATATTACGGATTTTCATTCATTTTTGAGAGGGTATCCTCTATTTTTTGTAGTACGAGTTTCTCAGTATTTATTTACAATTTACGATTATTATTGTTATGTATGTTGTTTGGGTTTAAGATTAGCTTTATTTTATTTTATTTACTCTATACTCTATAGTTTTTCAATAGTAATACGAGTTTCCGCTCGCATTAGATACTAGACACTAGAGTTCTAGAGTTAGCGGATATCAACATCCACGTTGAAATGGGCATGGACATTGACAGTGAAAGCAATAGTAATAGCAATAATAAGGGTAATAATGTCCAGGTTGTTCTCACTGGTTTTGGTTTTGGTTCTACATTCTAGGGCTGCTGCTACTGTTAGAGTTGGAGTTAGAATTGGAGTTGGAATTGGAATTGGAGTTGGTGGTTGGAGTCTTGGTGGACTCTTTTACTAGTATTACAACGTCTGCTGTTCTACCAGCTCCCATAATTGTCAAGGGTTGATTTATTGGGCAAATGGGACAAGGAGCGAGACACCGAGACACACTGAACACTGAACACTGTAACTCTTACTATTATTCTTCAAGATCACCGCATACAACAAGCATCTTTGATATACTTTGCTTTTACTTGTAAAAGTAAAAGTAAAATTCCGAGTCAGAGTCGTATTATGTCTTAGGAGCTGGAGGGAAAATTATCCACATCCTTTTCTTCTTTCTACTGTCTAACGTCTTATGTATAATGCCTTGCTCCTTTCTCGCACGACCTTTTTCACCGACTTGCTCTGATGCTCTTACTCTCCTTCTGTTTTATGTAGGTCTTCAAGGAAATGTAGACTAAGGACGTTGACTGTTGGTGTTCGGCTGTAGGTTGCAGGTTGGAGGATAAGTCGAAAAGTCACACACAGTTTCACGTTCAATCGTTGTCACGTTTAACAGACATGAACCAAGAACCAAAAAGTAACTCTTGTATCGCCTTCCGTGTATCTTGTAACTTGTAACGGAGCAGACTCGACTCTCAACTCTCAAAGCTCAAAGCTCAACATGTACGAGCCTTGAGAAAACTCAAATGGTGTATTTTTTTTACCCGCTCTTTAGCTTCATTGTCCGTTGTATTTTGTATAGTCTACTCCAAGGTATTGTATTCTGTATTCTATATCACTTACAACACCAGACAAGACATGCACTAGACACTAGACATGGACGTAGACATGAAAATGGACAATCCCCACTTGTACACTTTGTCTTGTAATTTGTTTCTCTTCCTCTACGAACCTCTCTTTAACACTAAGCACTCATGTCCAGTCCTCCAGTATCTCCTCCAGTCCTTTAGTATGCCAATTAAATTATTTGTTTCAACTTTTTTCCAGTTCCAGGGGAAAAAATACAAGAAGAGGAACAAGATGATGATTGAACAGAATGGTCGTAAAGAGATGCTCGTTTTTCCCCCTTTTATCTAGTATCTAGTATCTATGTAGTAACTGGCATCCGAACAATGGACATTGGCTCTTGCACACTAGTTCTAGTTCTGGCACTGGCACTGGCACTGGTCATCTATTTTCCCACTTTTCTTTAGAACATGAAATTAATCCTTCCTTTTCTTCCCTTTTGACTTTTGACGTTTTACTATATCATGTGAAGGAGAAAGAGATGGAGCGGGGAAAAGTTCCACTGACCTTAAAAAACTAAACTTGAGACTCGAGACACGGTCTATAGATTTTGATGGAACGGAGAATGGAGAATGGAGAAATCGGAACTAGAATCAAAGTGCGTGTGCGTGTCTTGAGTCTAGTTTTTGCTAGTGAAAGCAAAGTCGACTTGCGACTGTTGGTATTATTATTATTATTACTATTATTGTAGTTACTTTATATCAAGTGTCAGGAGTCGGGAGTGAGCACTGGTTTTTCTACGTCAGTGTTGATTTGATTTGACTGACTCTTCTCAGTCTGATGAATTAGAAAGCTGAAAAGGAAAACTGATATTATGGGAGAACACTAGTCTAGTCCAATCCATTCACAGTTCACAATTCACAGTCTCGAGATCGAGATCCAGATTCAGATCCAAAGTCGAGATATAGTTGAAACGTCCAACGATTTGATCAATTTGTCTACAGTCTAGATCTAGAATCAAGAATCGAGCATCGAGAGTTGTTGAGATCCAGTTTCCAGTTTCCAGGAAAAAAACACGGTGTACTTCTTGTTCGTGTCCGTGTTCTTGTTCTTTCTACCACCACTACACAAGAGACTTGAGACTCTACACTTTTAGATTAGAGTAGTTGAACTGTTTGATTTGTGAGGTTTTTCCGTTATTATATGTTTGACCGTGTTTTGAATGTACAGGATTGGTTATTGGATATTGGATGTTGGATGTTGGATAAAATGATAAAATGGGTGACTTGAAACTTGAAATTGCACGTATAGAAACTAGAAACAGCTGGCTGTTTATACTGATGCTAACAGAATACAGAGCACAGAGCACAGTACAACTAGAAAAATGGTAAAAGTCAAAGTAAACTCGTCCACTCCTCCACTTTTCTCTCTCCTTGTCCACACAAACACTTTCACTAGTATATTTCTTTGTAGATATAAGAGCACAGATATACAATATAATATATAGACGTATCAAAAGAGCTCTAAACTCTAGACGAAGAACAGAGAGATAGAACAGGAAGACGGGTTTTTTGTGACGAGTTTATGCAGCCGTGGATGAACTGTAGGGAACCATGGAGCTGGTGGCTGGTGACTGGTAAAAGTGGTTGCTTATCTCAACACAGCTTCAACTTTTCCGTCCGGTTTTACTTTCACTTTTACTTTACTTTATTTGGTCTTCTCGCTTTCCCTTTCTCTTCTAGTTTCTAGATTCTAGTTTCTAGAGCCTAGATTCTAGTGAACAAGTCAAACATCTTTTTTTTTCATCTAGATCTCGTCGTAGTTTTCTCTATTCTCTGATTTTCTGTTTCTGGATGTTGATGTGGATGTAGACGTGGAGTTGGACTTGGACTTAGAGTTTGAGTTGAAGTTTGTGGGTAAACATTGGAGAGTAGTAGTAAATGCGGAAGAAATCAGAGCTCACCCGACGAATACTGATGCGAATGTGGATGTGGATGGAGATGGAGATGGTGAAAGGGAACAAGAACTGTCACTGTGTGATACTGATGTGTGTGAATCAACTCTGTTATCCTTTCTATTTTCTATTGGTTTGTATACACTTTACAGTATACACAAAAATAACCAGCCGTCTCTTTTTCTCCTAGTCTTGCTCCTAGTCTCCTAGTCTCCTAGTCTTTCTTCTAGTTTTCTAGTTTTCTAGTTTCCTAGTCTTTCGGAAAAACTAGGAAAAGAGTGAGAGTTGGTCAAAAAAGGAAGTGTCTTCTTCTACTTGTTCTTGTGCTTGTTCTTCTAGTTCTTTGCTGACTGGTCGGCTGTCTCTTTTCTTTCACTCACTAAAGTCTTTACTTGTGATTGGGATAAGAGACGGGACAAGATGAGTTTGCAAGGAGAAGGAAAACTCTCTCTCTCTCTCTCTCTCTCTCTACGTGAAGAAACTGGGGGAAGAAGCCAAAGCCAAAGGAGAGAGCAACTCACATGGAGATATAAACATACTTATTCCTACATCTATACGTCTATACGTCTATACATCTATACCTCGTACATCTATCCGCGTATCCACACAATTTTCTCTCGCCTTCCTTAATTCCCAATCTTGAGTTGAGTTGAGTTGAGTCTGGATTCTACTTTCTAGTTTCTATACAGGCTCAATTCTTGGTCACAGACTCTTGAAATACCACTGAAGACTCCTCTCTCGTCTCTCCTCTAACGACTATGTACTATCGAGGATTCACGATGGACCGTTCATTCGCTGGTCTGCTCCGTTTGTCGGATAGACAGAGACAGGGACAGACAGACTTGACTTTAACACACAGTTATAATTTAACCTTTTAAATCCTACATCCTACATCTCTCCTTAGTTCTGCCTTCTGGTTTCTAGTTTCTAGTTTCTTTTGGCTTCCTCTTGCTTCTTTCCTTCTCTCAGTCGTGGATCTTTCTCTGTTCTATTCTATTTTGCTGGCTTGCGTCCAATCAGCTCCTCTCAATAATTATAAAGATGTCTAGAATCTAGAACAAAAAAAGTTGTGCCCACCACCAAATCAATGAAATCACGTCAATCCTCTTATTGAACAATGAGTTAGTTAAATGTTGTTATTTGCCCGTTGCCAGTTTCAAGTTTCGAGTTTCAAGTTTCAACTCGAGTTTCGAGTTGTTTCTTCTTAGTCTTGTTAGTGCTGATTGAAGAAATGGTGAGTGGTGAAATTGGGGAAATTCCCAGTTTTTGTTTTGTTTTTCTTCTCTGTCTATTTGTTTTATTATTAAAATTGAATTAATTCCTCACATTAATCACAAATCCAAAATCCTGGTTTGGTTCTTGTAAACTCCATACCTGAAAATAGAAAATAGAAAATAAGAACAAACCAAGAAAGATTAGCCTCAAGAATTTTAAATCAAAAGTACTCATCATCATAATAATAAAGCTAATATTTTATTCTTGAAAGTAAAATCCGTAATAGTATATTTTGTATACACATTACACATGGAAATAATAATCAAAGAAAACTATTCACAATTAAAATGGTAAAGAAGTGGCTGAGGAAAGGAACTGGATGAGGACTGAAGAGTCTGTAGTCTGTACAAATATCAATATTAATATTAATATGTTCCATGATGAAAAGTGAAAGTCCCAGTGCTAATAATAATTCAATGATTAATCCCTTTCTCGCAAAATTCCGATTCCTCTAAATTCTAAATATCACACGCCATAGCATGGAGAATCGATATAAAGTTGTTGCGTTCAAAGTTCCGAACAAATGTATCGAAAATACAAGTACAAAATACAATAAATATAAATAATGCTATTTCGATCCAGTTTTGGATTTGGATCCAGATTCAGAAACTGTTGATAAACTTTCCCTCCTTTTACACGACACGCAGTCCTCTCTCCTCTCTCAAACTCTCAAAAGAACAAGAGGAAAAAGACAACAAAAACAAAAACAAAAGGGAAAACAACTTTCTCAAACAAAAAGGGAAAGAAAGGAGAAGATGAAAAAGATGGATAGAAATTTGGAGGAGAGAGGACGAGGCTGAGTCTGTATTTGTATTTGTGTTTGTGTTTGTGTCTTAGCGGGTTGTTGTTGTTGTTGAGGGTGGAATGGATATAATAAAACTACAAGTTTTAATAATAAGAAACTGTTACTCCTTGACTAATCATGAAAATCCATGTATTTTCACTAGACTACACAGGTCTGTTCTACAGTAGTTTGTAGTTAGTTGGAAATTATTCAAGTAGAATTGAACAGACGAGAGGACAAGTGGAATTGAAAATGGAATGGTGTGAGATGGATTTTGAGTCATTTGTTCATTCATTCATTTTCATTTACAAGTAGAAATCTAGAATCTAGAAATCTTGATCCATCCATCTGTCTATTTGTTTTATGTGTTGCCTGTGTTCTGGCCTCTTTTCTACTATCTATTATCTAGCCGTTATCTAGAATCCAGAATTCAGAGTTGCACTTCCAATTGGACTTGGATATGGCACAACTAAACATGAGAGCTAAATCTAAATCGTAAGTAAGTAATAATACATCAAAGTGTAGTAATTATGAGGTGACTGGACCATTTATGAAATGGGAATAGGAAAAGGAAAAGGAAAACTAAAAACAATCTGATTCAGTCCAGAATTACATGGGCAAAACAGAAGAGCAGAGAACTGTGTACAAGAAGTAGAGTGTAGAGTGTAGACTGTACGTAATATGAAGAAGGAGAAGGAGAGAAAGCAGCGAGAGAGGAACAACTTGTGTAATTTGTATTTTGTCCAATTAAGTTCAAGTCCTAGTAGAAATTTAATTAGCAATTGTGCGAAGAGGGAAAGACAGATTAGTTGAGCTGAAACTCCAACTCCAACTCGAGCTTGGACTAGAGCTCGAGCTGAGGAACCCAAAACTACGACTACAAGTAGGAAAACTATAACTAAACTAAACTAAACCAAAACTACGACTCGGATTCCGTCTGTACAAGAACTGTAACTAAAACTGGAACTGGAAATGTCCTGAAAATCTTTAAGTTGGTTTGCTTTGCTTTGATTCCAACTTGACTTTCCTCGCTGCCTATAACACTACTGTATAGCATGTGCCTTGTGTCTTGTGTTCTTGCATATAAATAGCAGTGGAAGAGAAGGAGAAGGAGGATGAGGAGAGCAAATACTGTAGAGAGAGGATAGCGAGAATAAGGAAATGGAAAACAAGATGTGGAATTCAACTCTAAACTCCAACTCTAGCCCTTTCGTTCTAACTAGAATCTAGAATCTAGCTCGAATTATTTTGCCTGTGTGAAAACTGGAAACCCCAAGTAATTTTCAAGTTTTTCCCTCGCTATCTCTATCTCTCGCTCTAGTTTCGCTCTGGTTTTGGATTGCTATCTGTATCTTTATCTCAAAGAGAATAACTTATGCATGCATATATGCATACATTAAAAGTGTAGGCCTATCATTTTTGCACACTTTTATTCACAGTGAGTATATGTGTAATTTATATAGTATAATATAGTATAATATAGTATATTATAGTGTAAGGATCTGATGCGTCTTTGTGAGCTTCATTTACATGTAAAAATTATCTGTTGATGAGGAGAAGTTCCATTTTCCATTTTCTATTCCCTCGCCACTATACTGTATACTGTATAATTTCGTATAATTAGCCATCTCATACTTTTGTAGGTACTTTTACTCGTATTTATACATGTTATACTCTTTTTATACCCATCCTCCTCATTTTCATCATTTGCTATTCTTTATCGACTATTAAATGAAAATTAAGTTGGAACCGGGGTCCAAAATCTAGAATCTAGAATCTAGAATTTGAGACCAGAGTTCCAGAGTTTAGAATTTGTATAGAACCGACCCGGAAAAAAAGATTTTATCCATCACTCGCACTCTTTGTTTTTTATCATGTTTTTCCTGTCTAGAGTCTAGAGTATAGAGTCTAGTGTATAGTGTATAGTGTATAGAGATAATGGCTTATGGCACTGTATTATTATTTGTGTATTTATTTAGTATTTAGATGTAGGTTTTAGGGTGGCATTTTGATACTTGTGAAGAAAGTAAAGAATCGAGGATTCTAGATGCTAGATTCTAGATTCTAAACAAGATATTATTACAATAGTAAGAGAAAATTCTAGAGTCTAGAGTCTAGAGCTAGAGTTGTAGATAAGGGAAAACAAATGGTAAGCTTCTTATTGGATTGTTCAGTTAGTGATGGGGAAGAGGCGGAAGTAATATGATCGTCATCCATGCAGTTGTAAAGTCAAAAAGTCAAGGCAGTCATTGAGTCAAGTGAGGATTGAGAATTGAGAATTGAGATACAAGTAGAATTTCTAGTAGAAAGTATAGAGTCTATATTCTAGAGTATAGTGTATGGAAAATGGAAAAGTCGTTTCAATTCCTTCAGTCAGTCAGTCCGGGTTGTTAAAAGTACAGAGAAGATTAGTGAGGGAAGAGGGAAGTAGATGTAAGATGTAAGCGTAACGTGTAGTGTTTAGTGTAGTTGAGGAAAAGAGCCCTTTACCCCAAACATAAGATCTCTTACCCTTCAATTCAACTCAACTCTTGTAGCTCAACACTAGACGCTCGACACTCGACACTCTCCTTCTTTCCTTTGTTGTTGCACTTGACAGTTTACTGTTCAGAGTCTAGAGTCTAGAGTCTAGAGGCACCTATACTTACACACACACTTATAGGTATACTTGTTATTTTATATATATTAAATTGCAAGAGATGAATTCACCATCGTCATCGGTGTCATTCTCATCCTCATCGTCAGAGTCATCAAATAACTATAGAGTATTATTATCAAAGACGACTAGAGACTAGAGTAGCAACAGACGACACAAACTGTTTCACACCCTTTTCACTTTACACAAAAGACGAAGGGCGATAGACTGGATAGGGAAAAGTAGTGGATCACACAGTACACATTTGAAGAGAAGCCTCTCTTTGAATCTTAAGCATCTCTGTCTTTTTTTGGCTTCCTGTTTTTCCTCGAGTCTCGAGTTTCGAGTTTCTTGAGGAGAAGTACTTGAGGACGTTTGAAGAAATGAACAAGTTTCTTTCTTCTCTCTGCCTCCTGCAGAATTCAGAATCTAGAAGCAGATCCAAGATCCAGACACTCACAAGAAGCGAAAGAGGGGGAAGAAAAGACAAGAGAAACTTGTTCTTGTAGATACCTGATGATTTTTAGCGTGTTAATTTTTCAAAGTTTATCATGTGTAATTTATTATGTAGTCAGTAGTTAGTTGCACAATCCACAAAATGTAAAGAGAAAAGAAGAGATCTGCGTGTGAAAATCAAAATCAACCCACTGAATTGGATTTTTTTCCGATTTGAGTTTTCAAGTATAAAATCGCTTCGGTTTGGTTTGGCTCGTAATATTTTAGCAGATATTTTTTGTTGTGCCGTATTTCCGTATTTTCTATTTTCTATTTTCTATGTTCTATTCAAATGTAAATAGAGTGATAGAAAAGGATGAAGATGGTTCCCCGTTTTGTGCATGTATAAATGCGAGTGAGGGTAGAAAGTAGAAAGTAGAAAGTAGAATGTAGAGAAAGTGGAGCTTGGAAGAATGAGATGTACAGTAGATTGTATAATATATAATAGAGCGGGATGAAAGAAGAGTAGAATCTAGAATCTAGAATAAACTCTGTAAATCTTTGGTTCACTCACTCACTCGCTCGTTGCTGTTCAGTCAAGGGAAGCTCCGGGAGAACTGAGGACTGGCTTTTTCCCGATTCTCCATTCTGGACGATTTTCATCCGTCGCTCCGTTCAGTTCAGTTGAGTACAGTAGAAAATAGTGCATAGAGTTCGCTCTTCTCTCTCTCTCTCTCTCTTGCTCAGTAACTCGCTCCGCTTTACTTTCCTTTCCGTTCTACAACTTGCAACGTAGGGGAAAGTCATATATCGGTCGGAGAGGAAGAGAGAGAGGTTCCGTACTCACTCACTCGCTCCTTTTTTCCTACCCTCGTCCTTTTCGTCCTTGGTCGTCATCTTCCTTTATCGAACAAGGAAGATGCTACCGACTCGGATTGGATTGGCATTGGCTTTTTGGCTTTGATGCTTTCCTCTGCCTTGGCATTGATGCTTTTTTCTCATATGCAGAAATATACATGGAAAAGTTTGTAGATTCTCCAGTCTCCATTCTCCAGTCTCCAGTCTACATGATGCGTTATTCCTTACTTTTACATAGTTACATAGATATGCAATCCATATACCATATACATATTCCTGTGGCCGTCTTATGCTATGTTATGTAACATGTAATGTAATGGAATGTTACATTCACTATTCATATTTTTCACCGTCCATTTTTTTATCTTTGCCCATTCCTTCCTTTTGTTTTTTCTATTGCATGTAAAAGTGTGTAAAATGTAAAGTGTAAAATGTAAAATGTGAAGCACGAGTATGGTGTGTCCTTGGCTGTCGTTGTCGTTATCCTTATCGTTATATCTGTCTTTGAATATTCTGTGTGCACTGTACACTGTAGGCCGGAGGAGGTGGAGCCATTTATTTTCGGGTGAACCTTGTCATGTCCTCATTTTTAATCCAGAATTGTAAATGTTAACCTGTACACAGTACACAGTACACAGCTGCTATGTTGTTTTGCTCATTTCTTGTCCTGGTTGCTGGTTGCTGAAGAGTGTCGCGTTGGGTTACTGACTTGTGCCTTGTGAATTGTGAATTGTGACTTGTGAGTGGTGCATTGGGACAGCGACAAAATACAAAATACAACACGGCACTTTATCTTTCCTTTTCCCAGAATGTTCCGCCAGCAGAAGGATTCAAATTCAAAATTCAAATCCAAACCTCAACTTCCACGTTGGCGTTGACTTTGAATTTACCAGAAAAGCTCAAGTTGGTGGAGAAGAAAGGAAAAAGGAGGCAGTTTTAATTTGTTCCTGCTTCTGTTTTAAGTGAGATGCTTTTGAGATGCTGTAAATTGTTGTGATTTTTAATTTGCAATGTTTAATTTGTGGCGGACTTTTTGGTTGTGTTTTGTTGTGTTTTGGGGGGAAAGTGAAAGTAGGAGGGAGGAGGGCAACGTGTATTTTGTATTTTGTATTTTGAAGTGTATCAATTAAAGAATTAGAGTGTCAAAGAATTTAAGTTTTCATGTCACTTGTGTCTTGTGTTCCTCTTTCTCCTCTATGCTGAAAGAAGCCCTTTTGGTTTTGGTTTTGGTTTTTTCTATGGCTGTTGTATATTCCTATATTCCTATAATTCGTCTGATAAGTTGTAAAGGAAAATCCCTTTACTTTTTCCACTTCTAAATTCTAAATGCCAACTTTATGTCTTTGTCCTCTGTTTTAGGTTTTCTGTGCTGCTGTCTATTTTCTACATTCTACACTCTACACCTACTGTCTGTTTTCTGCTGCCAAAACTACTTTGGAAATCGGAAATGGAATTAATTGAGAGGAGGTGAACAAAACTTGAGGGAACGACAAATGAAATGAAGACTGACGTCGGTTGTCGCTTGTCGCTTGTCGTTTGTCTTTTGTCTTTTGTCCTCTCTCTGTCTTTGACTTGATTTGTGAAGAAAGTTCAAGTTACTCCGTGTCTTCTTTTCTTCTCTTCAATCTTCAAAGCTCCAAGCTCTTGGTCTAACTATTTTACAATGATGATGATGATGATGATGATGCCGATGAAGAGAAAATTATTCAAATTATACATAAATTCCGCCCGAGACACGAGACACGAGAAAAGAGAAAAGAGACGAGTAAACTGAACGTCTTTATTTTTTTCCTTTGGTAATTTCTTTTTCCTTGTGCTTTGTGCGTGTTTGTGTGTGATGGAGTGGAGTGAGAAATTTGAGAGTTGAGTTCCTAGTTCAGAGACAGTGAGATTGTGAGATTGTGAGACAGTTGCCTGCAAAGAAATTAAGCAAGATGAGTTGAATTGATGAGAGAAATTTGAAATTTGTTGGTCCTCAGCAGAAAGAGAGAGAGAGAGAGAGAAATAGAAACAGAAATAGAAATAAGTCGAGTTTGTACAGCGTTCAATGTACAAGTATAAAAGTTGAGGGAGATTGTCGCTGGTTGCTGTTTGCACGGGTGGAGGTCTGTCTGTTTTTTCCACGGGACAAGTTCAGACAAAGTTCATTACTGTTCAGTTTACAGTTAGCAAAGTATTTTATACACGACGGCATATGTATGATGTATAATGTATATGATAAACTCGAGAACCCAGACTGTATTTTATATGAGAAGAAAAGTTGGATAGTCTGCTGTGAAAATGGTGCTAAAGTCATGATAGTCACTTGTCAGTTGTCGCCAAAGTCACAAATTTCAAAAAGTCAAAAGACGGAACCTGTTAAACAGTTAAAGAAGCCGGCAAAGAAGTAGCAGCTGGTTGCATTTTAAAGTCGTTCCTAGTTCCGAGTATTTTGTCTGGTTCGTCTGGTTTTAGTATAAAACTAGAACTAGACTGAACTGAACTGGGCTTTGGGTTGCTTCCTTCGGAGAAAGTGAGTCGTGAGAAAGTCGGTGATTACTCTCATCTCTCGTTTCTTTTTCTCTGGTGTCTTGTGTCTTCTGTCTTCTGTCTACCTTCTATCTTCTATGTGCTGCCCGTCTACTCCTACACTATTTGAGTATACAGTATACCGTATTTTGTATTTCCACTTAATTATGCGAATCCAGAATCTAGAATCTAGCATCTAGAATCCAAGTTTAACATTGATCTGTATTAAATTTTACACACTTGTTTGAACATGGAGTTTTCTCTTGCCTCTTTTCCCTTTTCTAAATGCTCTCGTGTACTTTGTTGCATTCTTTCCTTCCTTTTTCTTTATCTTTATCCTTCTTTTCTTTTCATTCTATTCTGTTTTAGTCTCTGCGTCTTATCATCCACCTTTTCCTTTTCTTTCCCCAGCTAAAACTAAACTAAACTTGACTCTTTTCTTCTGCCAACTTCCGACAATCTTCCATCTCCAGTCTACACTATACAGTATACAATATACAGCCTACATACTCGAGTATACAGTATACAGAGTGCACAATGGAAAATCCGCTTTTGAACTCGCGAACAATACACAATAGACCTTGTACCTCCTACTTTGTCCCTTGTATCTTGAATCTTGTACCTACGCATTACACATGTTCGTCATTCTACATTCTACAACCTACACATGGGATCAAAATTTAAATCTAAATCTAAATCTAACCCTTATTCGCTTTCTCCATGGTCCTTACGTTTCTTTATACTGCCTTACATACACCATACTCTGTACACTGTATACTATGGTTGTATTATCATGGAAATTTTGAAAATCTCAGCGGGATCTCGTCTTTATTATTAACAACATATAAAATAGAAAGTCAACAGTACACAAGACACAAGACATTTATTGTCAAAGTCTTTGTCCTTTCTTGTTTTTTTCTGTACTGTGTAGAGTGTACAAAAACAAGAAATTTTAAATACCTTTATTATACATCCAACCTGTACACTGTACCTGGCTTTTTCTTTGACTTAAAAAGCATAAAATTTTCCATGTAGGTTAATTCCTTTTTCCTTGTAGAAATTTTACATTCGTTTTACATTTTTTAGCAAAAACTTGAACACTTTTTGTCGATTGTCCTTGTTAAAAATGATATTATTTTGTAATTTTTTTTCTCCATCGGGGGAAAAGATGTCTTAATTTTACTGATATTGTTATTGATATTGTAGACAGTAGACAGTAGATAAAAAGTGTATAAAAATGATTTGTCTGTTTTTGACTGGGTTGAAAAGAGGAAAGTGAAAAGAGAAAATGGGAAGGGACTTGATCCGACTGAAATATATTATATATTATGTGGATTGTGGATTATGAGCTGGAGGGAGGGTTCCCAGTTTTCACTCCATAGGGAGACAGAAATAGACATTTTCAATGGACAATAGACAACAGTGAACAGACAGTAGACAGGGTACATGGTATCTACTCAGTTACTCAGTAACTAGCATCTAGGAGTCTAGGAGTCTAGTACGGGGGTGGAAAAAATACAGTGGATGTGGATGTGGATGTGAATGAAGAATAAAAAGCATCCGTGCTCAATGCTCAATGCTCAATTCCGACTAAATTTGAAATAAAGCACGTACTTTTGTACGACTAAACATGTAACTTGTCTCTCTACAATATACAATACACAATGCACATTGTACATCCGCAGACTTGTATGCAGTATGTATAAATTCGCTTTCTCTTTCACCCTCCTCTTTTTTCTGTCTTTTGTAGTCTTCTGTCTTGAGTCTTCAGTGTTCATCAATGTATTTTATTCCATTCCAAACCAAACCAAACCATGTAATGCCATTCCGTATCATTGCAGATAGCAGGATGAGCTGAAAGACACAATAAATTACTGAAATATGGTTGCAGGAACGTGAACGTGATCCTCATCTTTCCTTCAATGTACTTTATACTTTATGGCCATTTACTGCATACAACTTGCACAATGTACATTCTACATTCTACATTTTCTGTCTCTGTCTTTGTCTCTGTCTCAGTTTTCTAATGTGTACAATATACGGTGCACAGTGTACAGTTGAAATTCTAGCTGTGGAATTCCATCAATATTGCCAACTTGCGTCTTCTCCCTCTGCTCTTTTATTAGCTTTATTAGCTTTCACCAGAGGAAAAGCATGTGTAATGTGTAGCCAGTAGTCAAAGTACTGGTAGAGAGGAAAGTGGCAGTTGTTTACCCCAACTGCAATGTAGTGTACTGTAGACTGTAGACATTGTGTATGAGGAGGAGGGTGAGGCATCAAGGCATCATGCGTTCCATTCTCTCCGTTCTAGTCTCTTGGGCTCTCGGATCTAGGGTGTTTGGAGTTTGGACATACGTATGCGTTACGTGTAGTGTGTATCTCTGTCTGTTTGAACGAACTGCACCAACGCACCAACACTCATTCACTTTCCCTTGCTACTCACTAGTCAAAAGTCAAAAGATGGATAGATCTACATACATCAAAGATATAGAGACGAAAGGAGAGTAGCAGTAGCAGCGTCACATCCGCTTATTTTATTGGGATGAGGGACGTGCATTGAAAAGGAGAAGGAGAAGTAAAAGGAGACTTGATTTAACTGCTTTTGAATTTTGAGTTTTGAGTTTTGAGCTTTGAGCTCGAAAGCTGAGGACAGCAAGCAAACATTTGTTGTATCCTGTATGCTGTATACGGTATACTGTATATTCTCTGTATTCTGTGTATATTGTATAACAAATGCCATATCTTTAGGGCACCGGATGGCTCTTGTACCATTATTCTTGACAGCCAAGGAGCTTCCCCACGGTTTGTTGCAGAAAATTTACACCGAGTTCCAGACAGAGATCAAACCACAACTGATTTCTACATACTAAATAGAAAAATCCACAAATTGGAGCTGGCTCTCACCGGAGCTTTATCCCTTCATAGTACAATAAGAAAAGTAGATGATGTGCTCAAGGATTTTAATTCAAATGTGACTCGACTCGGCTCTCTGCAACCACCAGCAATTCAACCACTCACAATCAAAGTCACCAATCCGTATTCTACGGCATCCGCACCACTTCGTGAACATAATAACAATAATAATAATATAAATAAAAATGTACAAAAAACCTATGCTTTAGTATCTTCTAGCCCACCACCCCCTGTATTACTGCCAGAAATCAACATCACTCCGACTCGCTCAAATAATATCAACCGACCTTTAGATCCAGTAGATTTGACATCTGGAGCCTGGAAAATTGTTACGAGAAAGAACAAACCTATCGTAAATAAAATCAATAATAATAATAATAATTTTAGTAAGAAATCTAAAAATAATAATGTCATTGGCTCAGCTTCACCAGGAAAATTTCATCTGTCAACTGTCGCTCCTCTTCCACGTAAAAAATCATGGGAACTTTTTGCTACTCGTTTTTCTATCAAAACGGAATCATCATGCCTACAGGAATACCTCACTGAAAAAGGATTGCTAAATGTAAAAGTTGAGAAAATAACGCCAAGGCTGATGAATCCCAGACATACTTCATTCCACATCTACTTTGAGTCATCCACAAAAGACTTTGATCCATATGACAGTAAACTTTGGCCTGTTCACAGTCTCATTCGTCGATGGTGGCCTACTAAATTCAACACTGCAGAGTCAAATCGATCTCACACTAATTCTGATACACTCAACACTCGCTCGCCTCCCCTAATTGATTTCTCATCACAACGTCAACAAATGTTACATGACTCGCTAAATGAGGAAAATATCTATGAAATTAATCCAACTCACAATAATGAATAATAATCCAATTTCTACTCAAGAATCTGAGACTTTGTCTAACCCTTTGAAAATCGTATCTTGGAACATGAGAGGTTTCAAATCTCACTCAACCATTCTTTATGAAACTTTAAATAATAATGAAATAATATTTTTACAAGAAACTTGGCTGCATAATTTTGAAGAAAATTTGATCCAGAACCTACATCCAAATTTTCTTGGTCATGCCATTTCTTCGATGGACTCAACAAAAAAAATAACAGGTCGTCCTTACGGTGGAGTTGCTGTATTATGGCACAAATCATTGGCAAATTATGTTACTCCCATTGATGTTAATGAAAAATGTATCTGCGCTGTTACTTTAAATCTACCTGGTAATAAAATAATAATAATAAATTCATATTTCCCGACAAGGGAAAAAGTAGAAGAACAGCAAGAATACATGGGAAAAGTATTTTCTATTGTGGAGAATTTCGAAGCGGATGCCTACATAATCTGCGGAGATTTCAACATCAGACCTGAGACACCTGAATTCCTGGATATGGAAAATTTAGCGGATGAACTTGGTCTTTATTTCACCGATGTGAAGAATTTACCTCCCAACACATTCACCTATAAAAGCAGTTCAAATAACTCTGTGTCTTGGATTGATCACTTTTGTATCAGCGAGTCACTATCCACATCAGTCACCACGAAAATATTTCCACAATTACTCAGTGATCATCATCCAATTATACTGGAATTACAACTAACACACAATTCAACAACAAAACCAGCACAAATCAATTCTACTTCCTCTACTCATCTCAGGCAACCGTCAATAAATTAGAAAAAATGTTCTGGCTCATTAAAAACCCAGTACAAACATCAAACATCAATTATTGCTCAAAATCTACAAAATAAACTCGAAAAAATAAAATTTTCCTTGAATAATAATAATAATAGTAATAAAATAAGCAGGAGTATAGACTGTCTATATTCTGATTTGATTTCTCAAATTCAAGATCTTGACACTTCTCTTGGCACACAGTCAAAGTTGCGGCAACAAAATCAGAATCTGGAATCTGGGTGGAATGAACATGTGCGGCTAAAATACTATGAATATTGTGGAGCCTATCATAACTGGAAAAATGCTTTCGACTCTAAAAATAGTGCATTGGCTGAAAAACTGGACGAGATAAGAAAAGAGAAACATAAAATCTTCCGTGGGGCACTTCGCTTCATTCGTCAGAACAAGGAACAAATTCGAATAGATAATCTTGCTCAGTCCTTCACCACAAATAATTTTCAAAAGTTCTGGGAGCAAATCAAAAATGAAGACAAAACTCCTCGCTTTTTATCTACAGTTGTTGAAAATAAATCAACACCATCAGAAATAGCAGAGATGTGGCGCACACATTACAAGTCCCATTTTGATGATCCAGAAGTTAAGGAGGAAAAATTAGCAGAATTAATAAATTCATATAAAGATCGAGAGAAAAATCAACATTTCACGCCGTTTGGCAAATTATAATAAAAAATATGAAGAACGGCAAAGCCGTTGGAAAAGATCGACTGAAAACTGAACACCTAAAAAATGCAGATAATTCTCTTCTTTTCTTCTTGACAGATCTATTCAATACTATGATCATCACCAACTCCATCCCAAAAGAATTCATGTCAGTCATTTTATCTCCGATGCTAAAGAAAAAGGGCCTCGACCCCAAATTGAAATCCAATTACCGCCCCATCGCACTTGCTACACTCCTTTCTAAAGTACTAGAAAAGTTAATTCTATTTTCTACTGTTAAACATTTGTGGGCAACATCAAACCAATTTGGGTTTAGAAGAAAACTAGGTTGTGAGCAGGCGATTTACAGTCTGCGGCAACTCATTTCTTATTGCGGACGAAAGGAAATTCCCCTTTATGCATGTTATCTCGATGCATCTCAAGCTTTCGATCGCGTAAAATTTTTTCCTCTATTAAAAAAATTATTGGACAGGGAATATCCATTGGAACTCGTGTCATTCTTCTCAAATTGGTTTATGCAACAACAATTTTTCGTCAGATGGGGAGAAATTATCAGTGCATCTTTTCCAGTTTTGAGGGGTGTGAGACAGGGAGGAATTTTGTCTCCTTACCTCTTCGCTCTCTATGTAGATGAGTTGAGTCAACAACTCACACAATCGAAATTTGGATTTCAAGTAATGGGACAGATAAT